>JAJTUP010000085.1:0-246896 GCA_021399435.1 Diaporthe sp. PMI_573 | reverse complement strand
CGATCTCCCGGTAACACGCGTTCCGGCCGATGTCACGGACGGACTCGAGCTCCCACTGGATGCGACCGCAGGGGAGGATTCTTGCTCACCATGACTCGGGCTGGCAGCTGAGGAGGAGCGGTGCTTTGTGATGGTGAACTGGCGGAAGGGTTGGGTGGGGATTTCCTCAAGGACGGCAGGAGTCTTTGGCAGCTCTGGACTGGTGGTTACGTCGGGATGGTCATCCGCGTCGGCAAGCCGAACTTGGCCGTGAAAGTGAAGGTCGCGCCTTTTCCCGGCACTGCTGTGCCGTCCATCTTCCCGCCGTGCAGTTCCACAAGCTGTCGTGAGATGACGAGCCCAAGACCGCTGCCGCCGTGGGCTCTTGTGCTGCTGCCATCAATCTGACTGAACGGCTTGAAGATGAGTTTCGACTCCTCTTCGGTAAAGCCCCTTCCGGTGTCAATCACTGCAAATTCGAGCATGACCTGCTGTTCGCCGAGTCCTGATGCATCGGTTCTGACTTTGCACCGGCTGAAAACCTCACCGGTGTCGTCGAACTTGATTGCGTTGCCAATCACGTTCAGAAGCACTTGTCTGATTCTCACTCTGTCGCCCTTAACCCATACGGGCACATCCTCCTCGACGATATAGTTCAGCTCCAGTCTCCTAGCAATAGCCATGGCCGAGACCAACTCATTCACGTCTTCGATTAGAGCGCGCGGGAGCCACTCGTGGTTGAGCTTCATCATGCCGGCGTCCACCTTCGAAAGATCGAGGATGTCGTTGATGATCATTAGCAGACTGTTCGCGCTGGTTTGAATAGTGTTTGTGTAATCTCGCTGCTCCTCGTTCAAAGTGGTGTCCTGGAGGAAGCTGACCATGCCAGAAATCCCGATTAGTGGTGTTCTGATTTCGTGCGACATGTTGCTCAAGAAACGGCTCTTCGATTCCATGGCCTCCTTAGCTTCGCCTCGAGCAACTTGTGGTCATTGATGTCTGTTGCCGACCCAAAGTAAGAACTGCTTCCATTCCCAATGTTGTCAATCTCGACACAGCGTACCAGGTGCCAGCGATATTCACCAGTCTTTGTACGAAGCCGGATTTCGGTAGAGTACGATAGCCTGCCATTGCTATCCGTTCCGACCTTGACAACGCCGTCCCTGGCCAACTCGGTCAAATTTGCAGAGGGAAGTTCATAGACCGAGTCACTACTCGAGCTGTTTTGTCGAGAAAGGGGGTGATGCACACCCCGTATGTTGCTCTCAGCATGGGTCGTGTTCTTCGGGGTCGGATGCTCAGGTGGTTTGTTGGCCTTGTGCCCTTCTGCCTGGCTTTTCTTCCCCTTCCTTGCCCGACCAAGGGGTGGCGTTGCAGAATGCTGGCCTGAAGGTATCCGACATTTGGCCAGATCTTCAGGGTGCACGTAGTCCATGAATCCCAAGCCCAGGGCGTCATCTTCGCTTTGCCCAGTGTAAGCGAGCCACTGCTCATTGGCAAACGTTATCCCTCATCCTCGGTGGCGGTGAAAATGATCTGCGGTATTAAGTTCGCGAGGAATCTGTATTTGGCTTCAGAGGCCTCAATTTCCTGCTGCCGGACAACCTTGAGCTCTGCCATGGTCTGCTCATGGATGTCCGTGTATGAGCCCAGATGATACACAATTTCGTTGCGCTTATTCTTGCACGCGACAACCCTTGCCGAGAAACATCGAAAAGCCCCATCAAAGCGGCGAATCCGCACATTCATCTGGAAGTCCGTGCTCGTCTTCACTGCACGACCCCACGCTTTGAGGTAGGTCTCACGGTCATCTGGATGAAAACTTGCATGTGGATCCGCATGGAGCTCTGCCAGAGACTGACCACGGTAGGCAACGTAACGACTGTTCACCCAGACAATTTCACCAGTCCTTGGCAGAGTCACAAAGAGTTGCGCTGGTATGGAATCTAGGATGAGGTCCTTCAACTTGTCCGTAGGTAAAGCCATTTCGGAGGTATTTGTGGGCATGGTATCAGCTCGAGATGGAGTTCCCCTTGTGGGAATGGTCGAGCCTGGAGGCAATGATTGGAAGGTCGTAGCAAAGTCTCCCCCATAAGAATGGAGCTTGACATGGCGGTGAGGGGTCTGGAACGACGTCCTAGCCCCCTTGGTCTCGGCTTGTTTGTCCTCTTTGCTTTCTGATGTTGCCTCCTTGCCCGTCGCCTTCTTCGTGGAGGCTACTTGGGTGGGGTCCTCTGCCGCCTTGACGGCAGATTCCGCAGGCGTGTCATCCTCATTAACATCGGGGCTGAAATGTCCAGACTCTATGGACATTCCACCAGATAGGCGTAGGAGAGCGCTTCTCCGACGTCGTGCTACTCCTGGAATTGCGTCTGACCCGGTGTTGTATAGCAGACGAAAACTCGGGCTTGCTGTTCGCTTTGGACTTGGTCGTGAAGTAGCTGTCACCGCCCGCAGGGGCGGGACTTGATACCGGAGGTCGCTTGTCCATCATGGTCCCAAAGCCAGCGGACTCCCAGCCTGGCGTGCCCCCAGGAGTGCCCGTCACGCTTCGCGACTGCGTAGAGTACTCGCTCGGGCTCGTCATGCTTCCAACCAGCGAGTTGTCCGCAGCCTCCTCAGGGGCTGCGTAGTTGATGATCGCTGGATCTGTGATCGGTCGGCCCTCGGAATCCACGGCGCCGAATCCAGCAACTCTTGGCCTCCGGTGGTGCATTCTACTGACCTCAGCCTCCAAGTTGCTATAGTGGCGGCAGAGCGCAAAGGATGTCGCGAGATGAGGTGAAAGATGCTCTAACGAGTAGCGAAGATTAGAAGGATATGGTATAGTGGGGCTGAGTATGGACAGAATGGCTACGGGAGTTTGCTTTTCTTTCCGGAACGCGTCTGGGTCGATATGCTTCTCAGCATCCATATGGTTGTCCTTCCCGCGACGCGAAGACCTTTGCTCCATAAGCGTGGTGTCAAGTTTGAACCCGCTAGATGGCTTCGAGAGGAGTGGATGCCTCAAGGGGATATGCAGGACAGTCCAAGCATTGTCTACCCCGATGGCCTCTTGTGGCCCTATTGCGGTGTAGTCTGGAGTCGTCTGAGTGGGATCAAAAGATGATTCATCGACTATAGCTTCGGTGAAGGGGATTGCCCTTTGGATCGGCTCGAATCGCAGGCGAGGGAGCCGGTGACTGTGACCACGGAGAGGGGGGTGCTTGCTCATACTCCTCGTACTTCGGGGTAGGTGGTCGTCTGGGTTCTCCTTCCGAAATCATCTTGTCAATATTTTGCGTGGCCCTCTCTCATTAGGGTGACTCCTCATTGGGTGAGCCGAGCTCAGGATATTAGACAGCTTCGTGGAAGAGTCGTGCCGGATCCATCTGCCCTTCTTCCTGAGGCCTTCCGGCGAGTGAGCGCGGCCAGGTGGTTTGGTATCCGCGGCCTTGACCTGGGACACATCCTCAAAGTATGGATAGCTTCGCGTCAGGGCGATCACGCGCCCTCGCTCCAGCACTTTGGTCACGCCGTGGTGGTCGATCAGCGGATCCGCCTCGTAGTCTAAGGCTTGCAGCAGTTCAAAAACTCTGCCCTGTATCTCCGGTGCCGGCGCATCCCATCCACCAGCCACTTCGGGTGCTTCTGCGTCGTGTTCTTCCAAGGCCTGTTGGTTCAATCCCATGTGCGGTATTGCAGTCTCAGGATACGTGCTTTGGCTTCGGGCCAATACGCCTGGTCTCTTTAACAGGGGCCGGGCCTTAGCAGATGTTGCGTCCTTTTGTTTTTCCTCTTCATACGCCGTGAAAGAGTGGCGAGTATGAATGTGGGGGCGTGTTGGCGACTGTAAGCGCAAGGTGTCGTCGTCCGCCGGTGATAGAACCTCAGACACGTCACCCATGCTGCTAGGCACGAGACTACTGCCCCTGGCCATGTACTCCATGCTCAAGCTATCTTCTGGCCGTGCGTTGTAGGTTGCTTTCTGGCCCCACGGAACGTTTTCCAGATCAGTTGAGTCAGCGGGTACTGACAATGTCAGCCTCTCAGCCTTGAAGCAAACCGTCATGATGTATACAACAGTCTTCCACCAGGCCTCCAGCCCCGGCTCGGCCGACAACATCAATGACAATCCGTAAAGATTGGGAGTGGGAAAATCCGGGTCATCGCCTGGGTTGACTGCACCAGTGGGCTGAAATGTTATCGTAGATGCAGGCGTCGAAGGTTGGACAAGATCTTATCCTGGGGTCGAGAGGCACCATGACCGCGCGTTCCCACATTGGACATGGAAGACACGTCGTACAGCGCTCCGGTTGGTGACAGCGTCGTGAAGGGCCTATGCAGAGATGAAGGAATATATCCAGGATTGCTGGCCATCCGGGGGAATGGGTACGACGGTGTTTTGGCAACGAAGCCGGGAGTGACACCGCCCCTGATTGTTTGGTTAGACTCTGTCGAGGCATTAGTTGATGTGGTAGATGGCCCCATCGGGCTGGGTGTGTTTGTAGCAGCGGCAGCGGCGGCGGCGTCCTCGAGGATAGGCGAGACTCTGTTTAGCGGTTGAGCGGGAGCTTGGCTGGGCTTTGTGCCGAGACCTTGCCGCTGAATCTCCCCGGTCAGCTTCTCGCGATACTGGCTGAGCTGGGTCGCAGAGTCCTTGGAGGACTTGGGGGGGCTGGACTCCGGCGGGTTCGCCCCATCATCACCACTGCTGGGTGCAGTCTCGGGGTCACTGCTCGGCTGCTCCCGGCGTGGGGACGCAAGCCTCCAGCCGACTTGCGCTGCCACCAACATAGCTTGAGGCGCCACTCCTGCTGAATGCCAGAATCCTTGGGTCTTGCAGAGGCTGCCTGCCCCTCTCCTGCGGCTTTGGGGCGATCTGACATCACGGCTCGCTCATTTCCTTGCGACGTCGGCGACGCATCTGAGTGTCCGGGCTGATTCTCCTGCGGCGCGGTTGAAGGTGCCGGCAGAGATTTGGGCGAGCGGCGCGTGTCGAACTGGTTGTCCCGGTCCTCAGCGCTTTGAATCGACCTTGGCATGCCTCATAGGTGCTGTTCATTGGAATGGCGTCGGGGACAGTCTGGATTACTGGTCGCGGCAGTCTGGACGTCGCAATTGGGTTGTCGTAGTCGCTCTACAGCATGCACGTAGAGGTCGTTGCGACGAGGCGGAAAGGGGGTGGGGGGGCGGCGCGCACGACGGATTTGCACCTGGCAAAACTGGGCAACAGAGGTCGCGAGGATGCCGCGGGAGGAGTAGAAGTTAAAACGGGTTTAAAGAGGCCAGTCAAGGACAGAAGGCAAGATGAAGCAAGGCCAGGGCGGGGCGAGGCAAGGCAAGGCAAAGCAGAGGCAAAGGCAAGGCAGTCAGAGGCAGCTGACGGCGGCGGCAAAAAGTGGAATTTGAGTCTGGCTTTGTCGATTTCCTAGAGGCAGGCGAGGTACGAACGAATCGATGACCAAACGAGGTAGGCAGGCAGGAAGACAGGTAGGCCGGGTCCTGCAATACAGCAATTGCAGCTGGGAGACGGGAAGCACGTCCAGGGTCAACCTGACTGAACGGACGGGCAAAAGCCAGTGCGGGTGGTTTGGGTGTGGTCGGTATGACGTAGGTGTGCGGCTGCCAAGCTCCCACAGTTGCTCGAGTTGCTGATACTACTTACGATGCCAGGGCCAAGAACGAGGGGAGCACACGTGGGATCGACAAAGTTGGTTTAAACCATGGCTCTGCGAAGATTGATATATACCACCTCGCAACCACGAGCAATCCAACGGTGCAGGGTGCCTGAAGGTTCCCACGCAGGGCAGGCGTACAGGCAGCCTCTCAAGGGCATTGAGCCTTGGGATGACACTGACTCGCCGTCCCATCGAGATCATGGCCAAGATGGAGGATTGTGCAAACCACCAACACATTACGCACAACGACTTGATGATGGGCAATGCCACACGAAGGGGATGGGCCAATGTAGGTTTTCGGTTTGTTCGTTGAACGTTTCGCCAGCAAACCATATTGCTACTTGCAGCTGTCGATCCCAGGCCGAATCGCGAGGTGGTGGGTATTCGCATAAATCATCCAAGGAGCCTCGCATGCACGCCAAAAGACTCAAGCCCTTACGACTATCAGGTCGTCCTTCCCGATCCCTGTTCTATCCCCGACCACATCCTCCATAGGAAGTCGGTCAGCTACCAAACCTTGGAGGAGTACGCCAGGGAAGGTTTAACGTCCGAGGTTATGTGCCTGGCGTTGTCTCCGGAATTTCTATGCCATCCTCCGACAGGGCACCAAGATGTGTATATCCAACTATTAACTGGGAAGAAACCCTGGTCAACACCATTCCAAGTCCCAGCAAACTTTCACTACCATCCGTCGGGGTTTCGGCGGACAGACCCTCGACCGGGGATCGCCAGGGGGGCTCAGATGGGAGGTGTGGTGAACAGACCTTGCAGGGACGCAGACTATTGTTTATAAAATGTTGAAAGGTCTCCCCAAGACATGGGCGTCGATGGATACATGTTGACGCCTGAAAGGTGGTGTTCTTTAGGCATCTTGAAGCTTGGCCACTTCACTTCGGTAGCTGTGATGACGATCACAGAGCTGGGGCTTCCCTTTGTATAGGGGGAAACGCCGCTCCCTCTCTCTGCCCTCATTGGCATCGGCCCAGTGGCGGTTCTGGGGAGAGGTTGCTCCTGATCGGAGCCCAAGGGGGTCCACGCTGGACCCAACATCGCCAGCGTAGGGCACCCGTGCGATCTCGTCGCCGGCTGCTGGGGCCGCGACGGCTTCGCCGGCGCCGCGTACTGGGCCCGGGCCAGCACTCTGCTGGGCTTGTTGCTGATCTGCCATGGCTGCTTGCACCCTCGTCTGTGGGGCCATCCAGCGATGTCGTGTGCACGTCGTCAGCGCTGAGCCTGCTATGTTATCGCGATGCCGTTTAGACTGAATTCCCGGCGCGTGCTTTGGCCGGGCTCATAACCTGTCGAAAGTCTCTGGGGAAGATGCTGGGCAAGGGGTTGCATAAGGGCAGATCAGGATCTGAACTTTCTGTGCTATGTTGCGATGCCTAACTACATTGTGATTCCAGTGCGTCTGGTCACCCATCTTATAACCTGACCTGCCCATCCCTCATGGATCTCGATGCACGCTGGCCTGAGCGAAGCTCAGCCCTGACTTGGGCCCCGTATGGGCCTGAGCGGTGCTGCGGTGCCTTTCGCCGATACTACGGTGCCTTTCACCGGGCCTCCGACGGGCCCGAAGTGCTGCCTTCTGTCAGATTATCACCCTTTTAGGTATATGGGACGTGTAATTATGGTCCAATTGATGGGGTGGTCACTGTGTGTATTGTGATCATGTCTTGTCTAGGTTCTCTAGCGACCCCTCCCGTTGGGGGCTGGTTTTGTCATGACGGACATATTGATGCCTCAGGCACACACCTCTTGGCTACCCGTCACATCTGACAGTTGTCTTTTACAGAAGGCCCTGTGGGCGCCGCAGCGCCCGAAGGCGTAGGGCACTGCCGCCTTCTGCTGACTAAGCTAGTGCCAGGGGGCACCAGCTGGTGGTTGCCGGGCAAGCTATAGAGATAATCCGAACATTGCGGCCCAACCACCGCCCAAGAAGGCCAAGCAAAAAACGACCCCGCGATCTTCCCGTAGCGTCACAGCCTTTAGCAATGCTTCTCCTTTTTCTTTCCGCATCAGCAATCTCAGGCAGTAACCATCTCTGAATCAGGCAACTCAACTGCCATATTACGGACAAACTTATCATCGCGCCAGTACAACCCGCCAACTGGAGATGGCCACAGCGTCTCTATCTCAAGGCCAAGGGATTCAAGTTGGCGATGAGACCTTAGTTAGAGCCGGTCTTCAGCCCGCAGTGCAGCAGGTTCTATGCCCCGCCGACCAGTGGAAACGACGTAATACCAGCGCTATAGTAACTTATTTGCTAGACCGGGTTCCAGAGTTCCAGAAACTGGCGGAATTGCGGCGAAAGGTAAACCGAAAAAGCTTCTACGAGACGTGATTTAGCTCCAAGTCCTATACTAAGATTGAATTGGAAAAGGGATGGGAAAACCCGGCTGGCGATACGTACTTTAAGAAACAGCGCAAGAACGCCGACAAAACGGATAATGAGACATCTCGTTATCACTTCAAATTGATGATGAGGATTGCTGAGGAACTTCACAATGCCACTCTCGGCTTTGCCACCAAGATGTGGCCTGGGAGTGTCCTCGACATGTGTGTGGCACCGGGTGGTTTTCTCGCAACCGCAACAAACCTTAACACAGGCTGCGAGGCTCTTGGCTTCAGCCTGCCACCCTCGGACGGAGGTTACAATGTCCTTCTCGGTGGAAAATATAAAGACTGCGTCAAGTTCCTGGATATCACAATGCTCGCTGAAGACATGGGCATTATAGACATTCCAGCAGAGCATCCGGATGCGGGGAACTTCCTTCCACGACAAATTGAAGAGACACGGCTCTTCGATTTAGTTATCTGTGATGGCCATGTTCTCCGAACACACGCCCCAACCCGAGCCTCATACCGAGAAACACGCGAGGGAGATAGGCTGAAAACCACTCAACTGGCTCTGGGCCTCGAACACCTTACACCGGGCGGAACGATGATCATTCTCCTCCACAAACTCGAAGCTTGGGACACGGTGTGTTATTTTCAAAGGTTTAAAAAGTTCTCTTCCACCTATCTTTACAAGCCGACATCAGGACACGCCACTCGCTCTTCGTTTTACATGGTCGCCAGATACGTGAGGCGAAATGACCCCGAGGCTATCCTTGCAATTGAAAAGTGGAAGGCAGTGTGGCGGGCGGCGACGTTCGGCACTGACGAAGAGTACGAACAGGCCATTCGCAAAGGGGAGCAGAGCGCAGAGGAGCTGTTGGAGGAGTTCGGCTCGGTGCTTGCGGAGGGTGGCAGGGTGGTTTGGGAGACCCAGGCTAAGGCGCTTGCGAAGGCACCTTTCATCAAAATGCAATAAGGGATGTTAGGTGCTCTCGCTACTCTTGCAAGCATGTAATTCACCATTTAGCTTCAGTAAGATACCTTATTGTCCTCCTCTTCGTCGTTCTCTTCACTTTCCTCATTCCCTATTCCCGCCTCTTCCAGTCCAGTCTTGTTCTACGTGCTCCAGGTCCCCCATAGCCCCCGCTTACGACGTTTAAGCGGCGATGCAATTCTAGTTCGTCAAGATGTACAGTCTCCCAGAGGTTCGGAGTTGATATAATGTAGATCTTCAGCTTTTCTAGATGCGGAGGGAGTACGAACCGCTGTATATCTGCAGCATTATCTTCGCGGAGTTTATACTGCATTTCACAGATTGTCAGAAGACCACGCCATCAGCGCAATGACCGCACCAGCCACAATCTTTATCGCAGAGACTCCAGTCTTCGTCCCCCAGACCCGACACGTACAGCTTCCCGTACTCGGTAACTCTCAACTGTGGCATTTCCGAACCGGTTCCGCTGCCCGTCTTCTTCGTCCGGATTCGCCCTTTTTGCTTCCTCCCATTATCTCCGATCGACTCTCCGGCTCTCACGAATTGGATGGGTGGATAACGAGAAGAAAACGGCACAGGGCCGGAAATCGACGGCTGCTCAAGTATGATGATGGTTAGCAACGATGAATCGTGCTTGTAGCGGAATCGTTCTGTCTGTTACATGACTAACTAGGCCTCTGGCTACGGTAGGATCGTTCAAATAGGTGCAGCGTACCTGAAGAGGGTTCGGCCCCGGACTCTCTGAGTACAGTATGGGCAAAAGTTGGGCTCGGTTGGGCAGCATCGAGAGATCGAGCGGGGCTTTCACATGTCGAAGATGCCTAGCGCCTATCCGTCAAGGCTTTGATATATCTGAAAGAGCCCTGCCGGCGCCACCCGCAGCTTCGCCAATCGAGCGCATGACTCTTTGCGTCGCCAGTTCCAGAGGATTGGACCTCTTATAATCGAGCCGCTCGCCACTGCTCCTCCTAGCCAGCTGCGGCCTGCCCGCAAGACATTGCCCTTTGTCCCGTTTGCGGACTGGGTTCCAGGCTCGCAGTGCGCCAAGAAGCCACGACAGGTCCTAGCTCAAAAGAATCAGGCTTCAAGTCACCCCGCTCCTGTCTGTACAACCACAGCCTCGAACTGAATCATGGCTAAAGTAGTTTGCGAGTGTGGGAAGACCGTCAAAGGCGAGAGCGCCCTGGCCCAGCACAAGCGGGACTCGCCGAGACATCGACAAAGCGTTGAGCCTGCTGGATCAAACTCTACGACGATGGATCTCTTCGCCTTCCCGGTCGAGGTCAGGCTCAAAATCTATTCACAGCTCCTCGTTCACTCTAAACTCATCCACCTCAAGAAGCGGGAATACCCCTTGCCAGCACGGCTGTGGCTAGGAGAAAGAATCGACCTATGTCCTGCCCTTCTTCGCACTAGCAAGCAAGTTTATGACGAAGCCGTCTCCCTTCTTTACTCCGACAATTGTTTTCACTTTCCGGAGGAAGACAAAGCGACGACAGGATATGCCACAGGCACCACCCTCGCCTTCTTCCTTGGGCAGATCGGGCTCCTAGCAAGACTCCTTCGCCACGTCTGTGTTACACTTCCAAACCGATCTACTTTGTTGGGTACTCAGCTTCATGAAGACCATGTTCAGGACCTGGACCTCATAAGAGATGCCTGTGTCGGCATAACCACGCTGGAGTTATCCCTTCCATTCACCAGTGGCTTTCCCGTCTCCATGGCCTCGTTGGATTTGATCGACACGCGGCTTAAGGCTCTTCGGCCGCTGCAAAACGTCATAGTCAATGCCATCGCGAAGAACCTCAAGTCGAGAAACCCCGAATCGATCCTTGATCACTTCAAGCTGAACCCCGATAACCTTCACGAGCAACCACTTGCAAATACCTTGATCCAGGCTTTATGATGGGCATGATCACCGCGTCAATGGTGGTTACACGCGTCGATAAGCATGGAAAGGCCAAATCTGTTCAGCCTGGCAACAGGGAATGGACAACGGTCATTGAATGCATCAATGCAAAGGGCTGGTGTATCCCGCCGTTTACGATCGTCCAAGGCGCCTACCATCTTGCAAGCTGGACCACAGAGTCGGGTTTTCCAAAGGATTGGGTTATCAAACCTACCCCAAATGGATGGACAGATAACGAGACCGGCCTGGAATGGATTCAGCACTTCGACAAGCATACTAAACAGCGGACGAAGGGTGGGTACCGGATGTTGATCCTGGATGGTCATGACAGCCATGTATCAGCTGAGTTCGACCAGTACTGTAAAGATAACAACATTATCTCTGTTAGTATGCCACCGCATTCATCTCATTTGGTCCAGCCACTAGATGTCGCGTTATACTCGCCTCTGAAGCGCGCATATGGAGACCAAATCAACCTCTTCATCCAGGCTTCGATTAACCACATCACCAAATCCGAGTTCTTCGTTGCGTTCAAGGCAGCCCACGACAAGACCCTTACAGAGAACAATATCAAGGCTGCGTTTAGAGGAGCTGGAATTTCTCCTTGGGACCCAGATTCTGTCATTTCTAGGCTAGATGTCCGCCTACGAACTCCATTACCATCTATCCCTGCCTCCCCCCGGAACTGGGAGTCACAAACACCATCCAATGCTCAACAGACTGTTCAGCAATCGAGTTTTATTAAAGGCAAGATCTCGGCCCATCAGGGAAGCTCCCCCACACCAATTATGGATGCTGTAGATCAGTTGGCAAGGGGTGCACAAGTGATGGCGCACTCACTCACCATGATGAGTGAGCAGATCCGGACACTTCAAGACGCCAACGCAGCACTTGCTAAACGACGGAGAGCTAAAAGGACACGAGTGCAGTTTGGGGGGGCACTTAGTATTGAGGACTCTCAAGCAATAATTGAGGAAAAACAAAAGGGGAAGCGGCCAGCCGGTGAAATAGCTGGTGGTGATGGGGATGATGATGATGATGATATTGTTTTACGCCGGGGGCCGCACCGCAAGCGGTACGACCAGACCTTGATCTCAGAGGGTACAGGGCGTGTCTAGCTAGGTAAGGGATATCCCCTTTATAACAATCAATTCAATTCGAGAGTCGCCCCGGAAATAAATTCTGCATTGTTAAAACTTCCTCAAGAGGCGGGAAAAGGCGGGGCCTGGCGGTACTCGACGCCGAAGCCTAAGTAAGCAGACTTCGGGACACCTGGCCAAACAGGGCTGATCAATCAGTTTAATATAAAATTCTTCATTCCTTGGAGAAAATTGTTCAAGGGGCGAGTGATCTTCGAATAGCCGTCGATAAAATGCCGGTAGAAGTTACAGAATCCGAGAAACACTTGAATATCTCGAAAAATCTAGGGGAGTGGCCATTCCTTAATTGTTCGGGCCCGTTCAGGGTCTATTCGGACTCCTTGTTTGTCCACAATGACGGTCGCGGGAAAAGACCGCCGATGCGGCACCTTCGGCGCACGTAGCACTGACTGAGCCAGCTCCTCAGCCTTCAATCGACGTGAGCCCTCCAAAAACACAGCCGTCTTCAATTTCTCAGTCTCCCCCAGCTAGTGATGCATTTTTCTGTACACGTACGTACGTACGTACTGTATTTTGGGTAGCTGTACGTACGTACAACTTTTCTGTACGTACAAAATTGTACCATACAAATTTCCTCCTTCCTTTTTAGGCAATAGTTGAGTACGAGCATTCATACGGTCCTGGTCTCCTGTCACTCTAGTCTCCAACCACTGATTCCACTTCAGTACCAACCCCCAATATATCACCTGTCGACTGTAAGACACCTTCCCACTCGAAATCTCCATTGGCAGAGGCCATCACACCATCCATCCAGACCTTCTTGCCCTGCGCATTCATAAACAACTCGAGGTACGAATCTTCAAGTTCCAGCCAGTCCTTCTCCTCAAGATCCGCCCAGCGCTTTTTATGCGCGTACTTCTGATCCTTAAGGCGATCTAATACGCGATCATTCATAAAAATGAAGGCCTGCATGTCCGCGTGCATGGGCGTAAGGCGATTTCGAGCTTTCGTGTGTATGAACCTGATAGCAGAGAAACTTCGTTCTGAAGGTACGGAGTTTGCAAGCGTGTTCATTACCTTCACAGCTACTCTAGCCAGAATCGAGCCCTGGTTGAGGAGGCACTGCCACGCCATTGCTGGCCTGAAACCATCGTCGTATACAGCGCTGTGCTTATTGAATAAGCCGTCTGGGCCGCCTGTACGCATTCGGAAGTGTGTGAATTCGGAGAGGGCACGGTGATACTCGTCGTCATTTTCCAGCTGTTTCTGCAAATATTCTTGTACGCGTGCAAAGACGCTAGGCGGAAGTTTCGAGTTTGGACCTGTTGTATCAGGCCGGAGGGCATCGGCGATCCAATGTATATCGTACGTTTGCTTATCAAGCCTAGCTTTGAATATAGCGTCAATATCGTCCCACGGAATATCAGGGAACTGATCAGCCTCTCTCATCTCAGCCCATTTGCTTTTGATTTGCAGCCAGCGATTTACAACGTGTGCAATTCCCGCCCCATCAGCCTCAGAAGCGTGTTGAAAGTCGTTCACCGGTTTCAGCACAGCGATCGCAGCCTCGAGTTCTAGCCAGAAGCTGCTGTCTTTGATGATCCGAACCGCTTCGGGCAGGAGAACGGGGCAATCTTGAGATCGCAACTCATCCCGTACATCTTTTCGAACAGACCAGTCTCTGGCAGGGTCTCGAGAACGGAGGAGGGAGAAGAAAGAATTGTACTGGGAACCCCAGCGTGTAATTATACTGTTCGGAACGAGCAGGTTAGTATATCAATTTCTCAGTCGCAGCTAACAATTCACCGGTACCTTCTGATCAGCGCGCGAGTTACTCCGTTCCACCTTGTGCGCTGGCACATTCTCAATCTTTGTAATTGTAATTTAGACCGTGAGAAGAACACGAGCAGGGTGCTGACGTTGTTAAAGAGATCCTCGAAGAAGGGAAGAAGAAGAATATCTTTAATCAGAAGCTGAAGGCCGTGAGAATCGCACAGAGAGAAGTTGATGTGTGAGAGCTCTGGGAATCCCCCTAGCAGGTTGTGTACAGAGCGCATCGTATTTTCGGTATCCGTACAGATAGAATTGATCCTGGAGAGATCGCCGCCACACAGTTGCTGCATTTCTCCCCAGATCAGCCGCACCCAGTTCTCTGCCGTGTGCTGTTCGTCTCCCGTGTCAAGTGTTTTCCAGTAGAAGGCCGGGCCGTCTGGTACCTGTACCGAGATATTAACGATCCTGTGGCCCGAGACATTATCGGAGTCGTGAAATATGATGTTGAACCATTCCGAGCTGGTAATACGTTTGAAAACCTCGTCATAGATTTCCTGATAGAACTCGGGAAGAATTCGCGTGATGACGGCACGGCTAGGGGGCTTCCAGCCAGGCTTGATGCGAGTGAAGAAATAACGCCAACGACGGCTCTCGAAGAGGCTGAAGGGGCGACCGCCGGCGATTACAGCAGCGGCGGCATCATAGGCGAAACTGCGGCTCTCGTCCTGAGAGATATGCTGAATTCCGACCTCCGTTATCTTCTTTTGTACAGCTTCAGAATATGAGGGAAGATAGCCGGCGTTATCTCGAGCTTGGCGCTCTTGTCGCTGCGTAGCTTGCCATTTGTCACACGCAGCGAGGTGCTCTTTCGGCCTCCCAACAGAGGTCGCTGCAAAGTCCTTCTGGCAGTGACGGCATCTGTATCGCTTGCTTTTCTTGGGGTTCGAGCGGCCGAGGTCGATAAACTGTCGCCAAATGAAGGCAGCGTCAGCTTTGGCAGGGGCCATCTTTTTTGGCGATGCGTTCAATTGGGAGAGAATGGCAGAGTAACGCTGAGTTGTTCAGCCGGCAAAGTTTTGTACAGCTCCGTACTTGTACGGCATGACCCATAAATTACCTGATTTGGAATATAGTGGGCTCAGTCGTACGTACATAGTACATGTACGTACATTTTCTTCCTGTACGTACGTACGTACAACAAGGTTGTACAAACTGTACAACATCACTAATCCATGGGCAGAGCTCCTTGAGTATGAATTCAACAGCGGTGTCATTTGACGAGGCGTTATCCAGCATGAAGTATCCAATCTGATCTCCGCCAATATCATATTCTTTTAGCAATTCAAGAACAACTGATCCAAGATTCTCGCCAGTGTGTTCGCCGTACACACGTCGTATACCCAAAACGGTAGTTCGTCGCTTGCCGGTAGTGTCAATCCACATGGCGATGACACCTAGAATAGCGTAAGGGTTTGGCGAAGTCCAGAGATCAAAGGAGATGGAGATTCTACTCCGCGAGCGCTGGAGGTCCTCTCTGAGCCGTTGCTTCTTCGACAGAAAGGCGTCCATAACCCAGTTTCGAATAGTTTTCGCTGCCTTGGGGAGGTGGTTGAGGAGTGCCGGATTCAAAAAGAAGAGTAGTTCTCGGAAATACTGATTTTCTAATTGAAAGAAAGCAATATGGCAGTACACAATCCAACGAATTAGAAGCTCTTTGAACTTCTCAATTGAATCTTTCCAGAAGAAGGTATTAGTAGCAGCCGCGCTCTTCTGCTGATCCAATACAGACTTCCGTGTCGAACTATGTTTCTTGATACCACTCTGGGGATCAATCTGGTGCTTCTGTTCCAGGTGATTTCTGACCCTAGAAGTGCCATTGATAACAAACAATTCTTGCTTGTTCTTTCCAACCGTGCACTCGTGACAGTAATACACCTCTTTCTTATCGCTACCTCGAATGTATTGGAGGCCATACTTCCAGATGTGTGATGAACCTAGACGAAATCCCTTCTTTGCAATTGTCGCGCGTTTCACGTAGGTGATACGGTCCTGTACGAACTCATCCGGAGGTTCGTGATATCGAACAGGGGCTGGTGATAGAGTAGGGGTGGGTGACGACGTAGGGACAGGAGATGGTGTAAGAGACGTTGAATTTGGTATCATTATAGTCAATGGAGACGGTAAGGTTGGAGTTGATGACTCCATAACAATAGCATACAAGCAGGTTGTTATGGACTTGATTGTTTATGTGAGTGGAAAACTCAGCTGTTCTCAGGGGTTCATAATTTCATTTCGTACTGAATGTTCTAACCGCATTAGTCTAAGATCCAGCCACCCCGATCTATTTATAGCCAGACCATTAAGACCGGTCCGACCATGGTCTTGGGAAATCCTCAGACCAGACCAAGTCTTGGCGGTCTAGACCAGACCAAGACCAAGTCAGACCGGACCATTCCGATCACTGGTCCAGAGCGGTACCTGCTCGGCGACCCTCGCGGTACCATTCCCAACTGCCGGACAGTAATCAGGCAGCCTGGGCAACCCAGCCATGCGTACTGTAGCCCCTGGCTGTGAGGGGGGGGGGTGGGGTGGGCAGCGCCGCAGTAGCGAGCTCGGCGTCTGTATGCCTGCTGGGACTCCGGCCACCCATAGCCAGCAGTCACTAGCTGCCTGAATCTTTTGTGCCCAATTTAGTTTGCGCTACACTGGGGTTGCACTCAAGGTTAACTTGATTCCTAGGGTGTTTGGAAAGGAGAACAACACGGAGTATGTGCGATTGTTTCCGGCGATAAGGCAGCCACAACATCTGGAAGCTATGTGGTGACTGGTATGAGGAATGTTGTTGAGACTAGTCAGGAATCTGATACTAATCAATAATGCTGGGACACTGACCAGTATCTATATGTGATCAGTTCCAACGGGAAGAGTGATAACTGGTCGCACCAACCAGAAGAGCGATGACTAGTCAAGAGGCGGCTAGCGCAGCCCAGGGTTGTGATGACCAGTCTTTGGGCGATGCTGTGACCAGTCATTAGGCCAACGTCCTGCCCCGATATCCTGAGAAAGTATGAGCCATACCAAGTCACCCTGAGAGCTGCCGCTGCTTATGCCCGCAAGGAGGGCTACTGCCTGTTTACCGCGTCCTTGGAGCAGATTGATGATATACTGGAAGCCCAGCACTTGGGCCCCGCCCGCAAGGAACCTGTATGGCACGTGGATATACAACCATTGGTTACTACAAGAGAAGAGGGTACAATCGAGGTGGAATACCTTTAGCACAAATGATAGCAGATAGGTTGACAAAAGCATTGTCGGCTGGAAAATGGAAAGGGTTTCTCTAACAGTTGGGCCAGGAAAAACGTGGAAAAATACGTGGAGAGAGGATTCTACAAGAAGATCCCTTGAACAACAGGCTATAAGCAGTGGAAGAGGACTGAATATCCATGACAGCGTGAATCATAATAATCGGACCGAAACAAGTGCCTCTTGGATCTGAAGTTGCGCCGGCAGAGGCCGTTCAGCTGAGCCTGACCCTCCACCAAGCCTGGTCAACTTCACAGCTGGCGTAACCACCCACCCCTGGCATGGGTGATGAGAGTCACCTGCTTCAACTCCTGGGAGGGATGTCCAGGGCCAGCCGCATGATTCGTCGGGGAGCCTACCTTGCAAGCCGCACGATAGGTCCAAACAGGGCCAGGCTGTGATAAGGCGCTAGGTGCCTGGCGTACTTCGTATATGCAATGTAATTAATCCTGACACCCTCACGTACGAAGGCAGCAGAGCCGAATGCCTAGCACCGACAGATTGAGGAATTCCCTATTTAGGCAATTTTGGCTGCTACCCATCGCTGGGTATATATCCGTCTTCCAATGTAGGAATGTGTTGGTTTATCCCGATGGGGCAATTTCATCGGCGAGCCCTCGCTCGTAATCGTGCGAAGTGTTGCAGGCGTTTTTGTTAGCGTTTGGTGACAGAGGAGCTTCGCTACTGCCAATTTCCGGATTGCTGCACCCTGGCTGAAGACTCGGGCTAAATCCCCGGTCTGGTCCGGCGTTGTATGAGCCATTGCATTTTTTTAGGCTTTGTGAGGCCGTCATCGTCGGTGGAACCTCGCCAAGGTTGGGTGAGCCGAATGTCCAGGCTACAGTGAAGGCGCGAATTACCCAATAAGGAAGTTCTGTGGTGTAAACCATGGCCCCTCTCTAATGCCCCCTTGAAGCGATCAGCGAGGCAGACTCCGGCCTTTTTCTTTTTTTTTTTGATTTTTTTTTTTTGATCAGGAGTCCAGCCGGATGCTAGTTTCCGTGACATGCGGTGTGATTTCTTGCATACCGCTGACGAGGTTGGTAATTCACCTAATGTGGCAACCTGCCCCCCTTAGCCCGATGAAGGACTTCACCCCAGGCTCTCGTGATGCCTGATGTGGCAACTCTTGAATTACCAAGAGGGTCAATTTCTAGTTTGAGTGCATGCAGGGCGGGAGGGGCTTCGCTCCTAGGAACTCGCCACACGGCCGTCGCGATGACTGACACGGCGCCTCGAGACACTTCCAACTGATCGTACGATCCCACAGACTTTAAATTACTAGAATAGACACCTTTGGGCTCGACGGCAAGGTGAGGCAGACGCGCACTGTGGGGTGTATGCAATTCTCGGGGCCCGCTGTCGATGGATTGTAGGGGGGTGAGGTGTATCGCCTCGATTTGTAATGGCCCGCTGACGGGGAAGAAATCTCAGGTACGCACCGGCAGTGGCAAAGCCGCCAGGTTCAACCTCATGGATTCTGTTGTGTAACGTGGTTGCACCACATCTGGGCCACGCCCTGATCTGGGCCACCATAACCACCACAACCACCCTTCCTCTCGACAACGATTAAGCCACAACCACGATAGTTGATACCTCCTCCGTTGGTGTTTCTGATTCTTCTGATTCGTCACTTATTCATTCAGTTTATATTTCCCAGGAATACATGGATAATGAACCAGTCTGCGATCATGGATCTGTATATGAATTGTCTCTTCTTTTCAGGTTCCATACCAAACTTCAGCAGCCAGACCCAGATCTGCAATGACACAAAAATTTGGCAGCATCATACTTTCGCCGACCATACCTGTGACAACAGAGTGTCTCAAGACTCCATGTGCCCCTGACTATAGTAAGAGGACGACCGATAAGGACCATGCCCGCGCTCCAATTACAAACATGGCCGCTTGCAAGGCGCGTTCACTTCAAGAAGGCGGCGATGTCTGCAAGGCCCCGGCAAACGCACACAGGTGTGAGTATCCTGGGTGTAGCGGGAAGAGCTATTTAAGGCGGGAGCATCTGTATACACATTACAATGAGTGAGTAGCATCTATAACCAACCAATAGTGAATTGAACATACACATGCTAATGAGGCGCTATGGAGAGACGGAGCCAGGGATGCCAAGACGCTGGCTGAGTGGGCGCTACACGAAACCTGCCGTGCTTCCAGAAATTCTAAAAGGTGATTTCTCAGGCTGCAGGAGTGAGGCTGCTTCGTGTAGGATCACAAGTTGTGTGATGAGGGTGGCGACCAGCTGCTTGCCTCGAAGTCCCTCTTGTATCTTTTCCCTTCCCACAGTCCCTTCCCACAGCACGTCCCTTCCCATCCCCATCCCGGCGCCACACCCGGGCTCTCCCTCCCTCTCTGTCGACGATGCCAGCAAGTCGCCGTCGTGAACCTCACTTCGTTAACACGCCACGACATCCCCCTTAGGCCGGTTGAACAAGGGAATAGAGTGGCATGGTGTATGTGAGTTCTTTCACTTCTTCCCACCCGTTTGTGGTCCCTCGTGTGCGGCTGAGTTGCTGACTTCCTCACTGTCTTTGTCTCCCCGTTTCCGGCAATCTCGTCCACCCTCCTCGTCCACTGTCTCACGCACCCTTGAGTCTGTCGACCAGCGGTTCCGAAGATCACAATCCTGTGGGGCCAGTGTCTTTTCCCAGGGGCTTCCCCCGGCTGCCCCGGCATCGTCTGTCGTCTTGCCCTGAAATGCCTCTTCTGGCAATTTTAAGACCTGGAAGACCCTATGGGGTCATCACGACGAACAAAGCCCCTCCCGCCTTACATACCCTCGGGCTTGAAATTACCCCTCTCGGTAATTCAAGGACTCCAGGTGCTGCGGGCTCAAACAGTCATGCAGAAGTGGCCTGAGGTGCCATGTCGGGCATTACGCCGAGAGCCTGGGATGAAGTCCTTCGTCGGGCGAAGGGAGGTGGGCTTTAACCGCGACTAGCCACGTTAGGTAAATAATCAGACCGCATGTCACGGAAGCTGGCATCAGGCTGGACTACTGATCCGAAGGATGCGAGTCTGCCTAGCTGAGGGTCCGCGATGGGTAGCAGCCAAAATTGCCTGAAGAGGGAAATCCTCATTTCAGCGGTGCTGGGCAGTCTGCTCTGCCTGGCTTCCCTCGTGATGGCGCCAGGATTGATCACATTGCATATACGAGACGGAAGTACGCCAGGCACCTTCATCACAGCCTGTCCGAACCTATCGTGCTGCTTGCAAGGTAGCTTCCCTGGCGAATTATGCGGCTGGCCCTGGACATCCCTCCCAGGGATGAAGCAGGTGACCCTCCTCACCCATACCAGGGGTGGGCGATAGCTGGGAGGTGGGTCAGGCTCAGCTGAACAGACCTCTGCCGGTGCAACTTCAAATCCGGGACGCACTTATTCTGGCCCGACCATTATGATTCACGCCGTCATGAGCGCCCTGGCAGCTGAGTTCGCTTCGGCCTGCTCCAACGTTGGTGACGTGGCCTACGGGATTGGCCAAAGGACCACAATCTCCTGCATACATGGCCAGCGACCACCCTGGCAAGTCTGCTCTCATAACTCCCCCCTTTTGTGCGAGACGGAATATCAATCGCAAAGGGCAGAGACCTCACCGGTATGCCAGGGGCATCAGCAAGGCTAGGAAGAGATCACCGTACCTCAGACCGTACTACGAGAAGGATTTCTATTGAGGTGGGGTGGCTAACTGATGCCAGCTTCGGTTTCTGACGCGGATAGGGCGGCAGGCTTCTCCATCGGATGATAGGTGGGTTATTTAGCCCAACTGTCATGCCAGGGAAAGGGGTGTTGACTGCAACACGGGATAGACCAAATCTTGTATAAAGCCCTCCTTCCGCCACCATTACACCGGCCACCTCACACCGGGCCCTTCACCTTTTCTTCTTCCCCCACCGATGATGTTCAGACTACAGTTTAAACAATGGGATGTAAGGCGCCATCAGGAACGGGAGGAGGAGAAGAAGAAGAAGAAGCTTGCACAGCTGAAACGCCAACGCGATGAGCAACAACAGCAGCAATTACAACCCCCAGAAACAATCCCCAAACCAGATAACTTCGGCTTTAATGCTGTTGAGAATCTCGGAATGCATGGCATCGCACCCACTTCAACAGTGCAACAACCCATAGGCGATAAAAACACCAGTGAGCAAACCAAATTGGAAATGTGAAGAAATTTGGCACTGATATATGATAAAGGTATCATTAAGGATGGAGAGAGGAACGAGAGTGACGACACCTACGAAGCCTATGATGAAGGTTATGTTGGTGACGACATAAATAGGGGGAGCTATTTTCAAGATCTACCACTTGCGAGCCCCAAATTCACGGGTCTCGACTTATTGGGAATGACTGCATCACAAATTCTCTCGGGAAACAACTCTTCGACGCCCGACTCCTTCACAAGGAGCCCGTCTTGTATAACAAGCCTTGCTCCCATCATCTCTACTGGCGATTGCGCCGGTGCTTTTGGCGAGATGGAAAGCGCCCGAACAGACGTTTCTACGCTTCCTACTCCATCCCCAAAGCACACTACTATGCCACAGTGCGATGATGCCATCACTAGCCGAAGAAAACGAGGTCACAAGGCAACTGAAGAAGACTGCGATGACCATCGCCTTCCTGAACGAAAGAGGTCACGACATACTGAAAGCATGCCATCACCGGCTCTACCAGCCGGTACATTCAACAGCAGCATCGCAACCCAACACGATAGATCACTCGTCTGGGACAATGACTCACCGCACCCTGACAGCCTCGCTGCAATGGACGTGGACAATTCCATTATAGCACAGAGACGTACAGGAGTACACAGGCAGCGCCCGCCAGTCACAGCAGAATTCACTTCACCTCTCCTTGATCGTTTCCCACAGCAATCCGGTTCTCAAACATCCAATCAGCCTTGCTTCCCTTCTACTGCCATCGCCACGGAAAAGTCCCCATGTCATCACTGCGGCTGTTGTGCTGAAGCATTGTTGCAGATGAGCGACGAAGTCCAGGCTCTCGCCGTGTTTGTCAGAGATTTCGCCACGAACAAACTCTCACACATGGCAACGATCAACAGACAGAGCGGTTCCTCAGGCATAACAGACCAAAACCGCACAGTTGCGGCAAGTGTAGGGCCATCGAACGCTGAGCAAGTTGAAAACGATAAGGGCTCGGGCGACATTTCAGGCGACGACAACGATAGGCACAACGAAAATGTTATTTCCAGCGACGGTGCAGATGATTCTGAGGACAAGCGTTGGGAGCCTTTAGAAGAAAAACTTCTTTGCGCATGGGTTCAGGAGGAAATGACATGGGAATGGATTGCAAGTAAATTGGGGCGAAGCAAGCTGGCCATCGAGCAAAAATGGGGAACGATGAGGAACAATAAAATCATCGAGAGTAGGAGCCCTCCAACTTCGCAAATGGAAAGTGACGTCCCATCCCCGCTGTTGTCAGAGGACGATCAAACAGAATACGAGGTCGAGAAGATTTTGGAAGTCAGAAAGATAGGAAGAGGCGGGCGGGTGTGTGTGAAATGGGCAGGCTTCAAAAAACCGACCTGGGAACCACTGAAAAATTTCCACGGGACGGAAGCACTGCTCGCCTATGAGAAGAAGCATAGGCAGATTTCACCTCGATAAACGGACACAGGTCACATAGGCTAGGCTCTACGGGGGCACCGCCACGCATTACGACTCATATATTTCCTCGTACATGTACAAGTTGTCGCTGTATTCTATAGTATAAGTTGGCTGGAAAATATAATCACCGTGTTTATTGTCCCCGACAGGATGGACAGCCTCGCCTGGGTTCGAGATACATTCACAATGAGCCGCAGTGACATCCGACGGCAGTCTGACGTCAAAGCCCACTTCCGTCCCGCCATGGATCGTGACGTGGCCACCCTAATCCTGGCGGCACGTATATAACACACGTCCTTGAAATGGTTTTTCAAATCGATGCGCTTGGGGCACCGAGCAGACATTTCGCCTCTCGGCAGCCCCATTGCCTGTACCTGATCTACCACTGCTTAGGTACGTACCCTTTTCTGCCAGTCAGTACATACCTTTTTCTGCCAACCAGTACGTGCCTTTTTCTGCCAACCAGGTACGTATCTTTTCTTTCTGCCACTCATCAGGTACCTTTTTCTGCCAATCAGTACGTACCTTTTCTGCCAGTCAGTACGTATCTTTTTTGTACGTACCTTTTCTGCCAGTCAGCACGTATTTTTTATTACGTAACTTTTCTGCCAGTCAGTACGTACCTTTCTTGCTAATCAGCACGTACCTTTTCTGCCAGCCAGTACGTACCTATTCTGCCAATCAGGTACGTGTCACAGCCCTGGGCCGTGTCAAGGAGATACTCGCCTCAGTTCTTGTGCTTGCATAATTGAGGCTGCAGAGGCGGGTCGCTGTCATTCTCGGGATTTAATTTGCCCCCATGGCCGGTGAGACACTGGAGGCTGAGGTCAATAATGACAGCGATGCTTTCGCTCTTGGTATGGAGGGCCCAAACAAACTGGAACTCTTGATGTATAGCTTGCTAAAGCAGACACCACTCGGAACCCAAGGGGGCATCTGCTGCCCGAACGGGTAGTTGGAAACAGGCTTGTATTCAGCAACGATCAAACCAAACTTCTTTCCATCTTGCGAAGAATTCTCGGGCTTCGTTTCCACATGAGTGTATTGTCGAGTTCGTGGGCCCAGAACCCATCCTTCATGATAACGCTGGCCGAGATGATGTTGGTGTGAAGTTGGGGATGTAAGTAACCCGCTTGAGCACGATATCACCTATTTTCCCGCCCCGAGCGCTATTCAAAAAGTTCTTCATGCTTCTCTTTCCCCATCCAACAACGGTGACTGAATTCCAACGAGGACGACGTGTTAGGCTTGAGCCCGGGAACTCAAGAGCATGATCCTAAAATTCGGATTTTTTGATAGCGTGCATGGGCGCCTGGCGCGGACGAGGGCCTGGACGACGCGGGCTGGACATACGCAAGCCGCGGAGATGCCGAATTGTCCCCAACGGTCCAACAAATAGGCACGTACTGGCTGGCAGAAAAGGTACGTGCTGATTAGCGAGAAAGGTACGTACTGACTGGCAGAAAAGGTACGTACTAAAAGATACGTGCTGACTGGCAGAAAAGGTACGTACTGGCTGGCAGAAAAAGAGGAGGCCGACACCTTATTCGATCGGACATGGAAGAGGTCTTGGTTGGTTTCGAGAGGGCGGCAGAGAGGAAAAAGAAAAAAGTCAAGAAAATTATCTGTTTTTGCAACCTCGGATTGATCAGGAGCCCCTCGCCGTGTGCCGCCACCGGCGAAGGCAGATTTACAGGCTTCTTCGGCGCGGTGTGCGTGCTTACAACTCATTGGTAATATAATGCACGGTGGCACAGTCAATATGGAAATAAGCTAGGGAAACCAGCCATCTGGGGCCCACGTTCCTGTTGTCAACGACTATGATCTCATATCTGGGCTCGGCAGCACGTAGCGTCATTCAGTGCGATACAAAAATGATGCCTCCGCCACCGAACGGCCCAACACCACAAGCCAAACAGCAAGAGGCCGCCAGATTGCCAACCCTTGAGGAGTTCATCACGCATCTCGTCTCTTCCTCGGGCGTACAGGTCCCGACACTCATGTCAACCTTGGTCTACCTCAGCCGCCTCCACTCACGCCTACAACCCACGGCTAAAGGCCTCCGCTGCACCGCCCACGGGATCTTTCTGGCCTCGCTGGTCTTGGCAGCAAAGTATCTCAATGACATCTCGCCTAAGAACAAGCACTGGGCCAACTATTCACTAATATCCTGCGCAGGATTGTCGTTTGGCTTCTCGCGAGCTGAGGTCAACCTCATGGAAAAACAACTCCTCTTCCTGCTCGATTGGGACTTACGCATCACGGAGGATGATCTGTACCGTGAGCTGGATCCCTTCCTGGGACCAATTAGGAAATGGTCCGCGGCGGACCGCCTCAACGACGATGTGGCAACTGCGGTGAGACTGGGCATTATGCAAAAACTTGTAAGAAAGATGTAGAAGGGTCTAGTCAGTTAGATTCTGAGTGTATAGTAGTACATTTCTAAGCGGTCCGCGGCGGACCGCCCAAAAAGTTGGTTTGGCTGGTGTAGATTGATATTGATCCTGCATGGCTGAAATGCTCCATTTTGGTGGGGAAGCTGATTTTCCCACCAAAAGTCGACCACTTCAGACTGGCACTGGATCCACGCCAACACCTCTAAACTAACTGAATTAATTAAAAATAGGGAATTCAGACCAGTTAGTACCAATTGGTGCCAAATACAATCAACCCTTTTGCCTTAGGTGGGTGGTGGGGTTGGCTAAAGTTAGGTGACTTAGCAAAAGTGGGCGGGCATGTGATATGGGCGGCTGACTGATAAACCACGTTAGCTATAAAAGGGTTATAGTGCTCACAGTGACCCTTTTCACGGCCCACACAAGTACAGTATGGGCCAACTCGAAAAGCCGTTACGAGGATCTCGCCTGGGTGCACGCACAAAAGTCAGCGTCTTCGAGCAAGAGCTGCGCAACCAGTGTGGTTGGAGCGGCGTGCTGCCGTTGTTGAAGAA
This sequence comes from Diaporthe sp. PMI_573, assembly GCA_021399435.1. Taxonomy (NCBI): domain Eukaryota; kingdom Fungi; phylum Ascomycota; class Sordariomycetes; order Diaporthales; family Diaporthaceae; genus Diaporthe; species Diaporthe sp. PMI_573. The sequence continues at coordinate 221,248 of JAJTUP010000085.1, read as the reverse complement.
ACCCGTAACACATCAGTTCATCCCATCTCTCCTAGCATATCATCCACAGGGAGCCGAATAGAACTCTGCAACGATGACACGAATCAGCTCTACAATCCTGCCAGTCTTTCTTGGGAGTCTGACCTTGTCGGCCGGACTCGTAAGACAGCAACCCAAGTTCTCGCCGCAAGTTATCGAAACACTGGGACGGCGACAGGATGCTGGTGTCTGTAGAGCGCAGCCAGAGTCAACCGCTCCTCACCCAAACCTATGGGCTGGCCTGACAAATCAAGAAATGGCCGATGCGCTCAATTTCTTGTACAGTTCAAAAGAGCTCAACTTGACCAAGGACGGAGGAAGGTGAGTAGCAGCCCGCATGCGTGTCCTTATACGCAACTCAAGCCAAGCTGACGCGAATCTATAGTTGGGATAACACGCTGTAAGTTGCACCTGTGTCGAACTGACGAAGGGTTGCTGCTAAGACCGAAATCTAGTGTATTCATTGACCTCCTGCAACCCAACAAGTCTGATGTTCTCCCCTTCCTGGCGGGAACGGGCCCTGCCCCCCCACGATATGCTGGCGCTACTTTGATGTTTGGAACCCAAGAGGAGCCGTATCTGGAGGACTTCTACGTCGGACCCCTGCCCCTCTCGAACCTGACGAAAGCCCAGCCGCTCAACTTTTTGACTACGCGCAACAATAGCAAAGGCTGAGGGTCGTCAACAGTAGGCACACTGGCGAGAACCTTCAATATCACCTACACCAGGTTATCAGCGATTATGGCCTTCAAGACTTGTTGGGCTGGCTTACCTTTGACAACGACGAAACCAATGATAAGGCTACCCGGCTTCTCTTTCGCAAGCTCCTTAATCTTGGCGACGATGCAGCCGACAAGGTCAGGATCGAAAGGCGCTGCCGCTACTGGGGCCATATTATCAATCTCATCGTAAAGTCTTTTCTGGCTGGCGATAGAAGGAAGGTAGTTAACGCGGAGAGCATTGAAGACCCAGTGGTAAGTTGAGGCTCTGCCTCGTCGGCAGGCAACCCCGCGAACCCATCGCGATATTACGTGCTAACTGGTAATGCCTACACGTATAAGGAACGGGAACGCTATGAGGCCGAGTTGAAAGACTGGCGAAAGAGATCAAGCCCTCTTTACCATGCCCATAAGATCGTCGTCTTCATTAAGGGTAGCCAAGCTCGCCTCGAATCGTTCAAAGCCCTCACAATCAACCCAGAGTTTGCCCCTGCAGCAGTAGACCGTAACGAAGCTATCGCCTTTTTCGATGAGGCTCAAGCTGAACCCACGGCGATGGATTTCGCGATGGCGCCTCCCCGCGACCTACAGACCCAACGGAGCTACAGACTGGCGATATATCTGGGCTTAGCGTCAAGATGGCAAACGATATATGATGGAATTCGGATGCGGCGGAGCTAGATCGGCTGTTGAAGTTGCGCAAGGCCGTCGATTATTACACCTAGAAACGTGCTGATGCGGGTGAGGATATACAACCTCTCTCTGTTTAGGAATGGTGAGTGATTGAGTCGGTACGCGATCTTCTTTAACCGTTTCTGTACCATACGAAGCTTCACGAAGGTAACAGTGCGGTGATTCACGATGTCTTCTCCTCGCTATGGGATTTGGAACAGCAGATTTGGTGGCAAAAAGACACATGCTGAAGAAGAAATTCTTGACGAGATCACAGCCTCCAGTACAGAGGTTATCCCCACAGCGGCAGCGGCCTCCCCATCATCATCACAGTCATCATCGCGGCCTAGATCGCGCCAGCGGCAGTAACAAGAGGAGGCTGAAGAGTCTGATACATATACATCGCGGGGCACGTCGTGGCGGCAGAAGCAACGGGAGGCTGAATATAGCTTTAAAGGCGCTCTCTTTCTCCAGGTCTCGGTCCAAGAGGCTTTATATTTGGTGGCCAAATACAAGAGGAGGTTGCAAAGCTGCCCGATTTACTTAGCGGCTACGATTCTTTATCCTCGTTATCACACAGGTGGTATCAGGAAAGCGGCGCCGCTACTGTTGGATGAGGCCGAACAATAGTTTAAGAACTTCTTACGGAAGTACTGGGTCTCTGATAAAGCAACAACTCCTCCTCTACAACAGTTACAGCCTCCCCAGCCTGTTTTTGCTAATCCTCAGCTACCAGTTATGGAGAAGCGAAGAACGGCGTTTATGGAGCCATCGCTATCGCTTGAACCAGAGGCACAACAACAGCCGTTGACGCCAGAAATGGAGTATAAGAATTATGTCGCGATGAGGATCCCTCGGCAGAGAGATAAAGCCGGGCGTGAGGTTCCTCTTAACCCTCTCTACTGGTGGCGAGACCATCGTACAGAGTTCCCTATTCTGTCACAAATGGCCATAGACGTGCTATCTGTGCCTGCGATGTAATTAGAGTGCGAGCGGGTCTTTAGCCAAGGGAAGCTCACGATAACCTCACAGAGGCACAGAATGAAGGGGGCAACACTCGAAATGCTGCTTTGTTTAAAGGACTGGCTGAAGAAAGGGACTATGGCTGGGCCGGCGGCAGAGATGGCGATGATGACCAACCCAGAGGAGCTATCATACCTTCCTATTTAGGAAAGTTGTGGGGCCTTTCCAGTGGCAAATGGGCAAGTCAACCAAGTCAACAAGGCGAAAATATTAGAGGCAAGTCCGCAAATGGGCTATATTAGCAAAGCAAATCAAGCGGGACTATCCCATTTGCTTTGTTTGGTTTGCGTGGAACGCTGAATTAGGGGTGTAGTCTCCTTACGTTCTCGGCCGACAGGAATGAGTGAATAGGTGAAGAAGGGTCGAATATTTCCTTGGGGACTGCTTTAGCAGGACCTGCATATGTGACCTAGAGAAGATGGTGAAAGTGTGTCATTGTCGACTGGAAGGCGTATAGTACCAGCTCGCAAATTCCATTGGATCCCGTTGTGGCTTCTTTCTCGTCACTCTTTAGTCTATCCTATCCCTCCTACTTACCCTGCCTCGCTCGCGTCGCAGGCATTCATACATCCTTTTCCAATAATTTCGCTCTCGTTCCGCCTCCTCACAATAATGTCTCCAATAATCCCGACTGCATTCCAACTTATCACATATCTTCTTTACCTCATCACAAAGCCTCCTTGAAGACGCAGACTTCCTGCGCTGGCGTCTTAATTCTTCTTGCACCTCACCCAAAGCAACCGCGAGGGCTCGGGTGCGGGCGCGTTCTGCTTCTAGTTCTGTGGTTATCCATCAGTTCTTGTTCCAACAGAGATCCTCACAAGACAGGAATACCCTTTTGAGCACTAGAGTTACGCTTGTGCATGTTATCTCCCAACAGTCTCCGGAATTGGCTGGTGGCTAGATTAAAATTGTGGAGATGTTTGACTAGTGAATGTTGACTGTTTTATTTATAATCTATCCGCTCCGTCAGACCCACTTTAAGGAAGGTGTCTCAGACCCACTTCAGGCTCCCTGTCTTGAAATGCTGTGCACCTCGTCAGCGTAGAAAGGGCAAAAATGGGCCCAACTGCCAACATTCATGACCAATCATTGATCTCCTGTAATGGTAGGGACGTGGGAAGTTTTGCATGGGTTTTCAATTTGGGCACTTCAAAGTTTTGCGCTCACGACCATGTTCGCTCAATGCAGCACATCAATGTCTCGTCTCGTCTGCTACTCTGTTTGACAACGCTGTTTAGAAAGGGTATGAGGGCCGTCATGAACCAACAGGGGATAGATGGTGGGAATGAACTGCAGTGGTATTCCCAGCGAGGAGAGCGGGTTCAAAACACCGCCGCATGGGCTTCGTTGGGCCTACCCGGGGTGTAACGCCCTGTCCTGGCGAACCAGTGCTCGAATTCTTCTCCCAAGAATAACGTCGAGGGGATGGGTCCAGGTCTGTGGTAGTCTGCCAAAGCTCTCCATTTATTTGGCAACAACGGTCAAATGGACATGTTCATGTTTCGGAATCAGAGGTATTCTCAAATAAAATAATCTTGAGACAGTGTCAGCTTTGACGCCCTGATGTCGGAGTGGCCAAGAGAGGTGTTTCCCTCCAAAGCCTTGCCGCAAGGTAAAAAACCACGATCATCACACGAACATCCTCACCGAAGGATTCGCACCAAAGCTGGAGCCGCACGTCAAGACTCGGCGCACAGGTCCCCCCGCATCGGTCCCCATCTTACTGCATTAACTTCTGAAAGCCCCATCATGCACAACTAAAGTTTCGTAAGATTTCGGTTGCAGGTGCCCCCTCCACCCCAGCTCACCTTTGCTTGGACGGCCCCCAGCCAACAGCAGACAGTATTTATTGGTGCCAATTTTATTTCTGGACCCTTCCAATAGAAATTAGGCCCCGAAGAAAAAGAGAGGCCACCTCTCTCTTCGTCTGCTTCATTTGGGAGGCCCAGCCAGCCAAGTCCTCAAAAATGTCCCGAGGTGTGTGGTGGGGTGAGGCAAAGCAGGGCGCGACCAACTCACTCACTCCCCTCTCTGCTTCGCCGCCGGCGGCATCAGGCTGGCTGGCTGCCTAACGAGTAACCTTTCGACCACATGGCGGGAGGAAGCGGCCCCATGGAACTCGTCAAATCCAGCGAGGTCCCGCCGCGGCGCGCGATCGCCCCGACCAGTCAACCTTGCCCCGCGCGCGAACCGGCGAAATATGCCTTGTCATCCGGGAGAATCAAGGCATCTAGTGCATGCCTGTCTTACACATGGGTCTCTGGCGTGTCCCGCCTGCGCCCGCCTCCTATCAACTCTGGTGCATCATGTAGGCTTTCGCATGCTGGTGAGGCGCCGTATGGGGGTGTCCGGGAGATTATTCGCGTGAAGATCACTGAATTGGTTTGGAAAATGGAGGTGGAGTTGTTGTGTTGGCGTGCATATAATTTCGGCATGTTGAGGCTCTTGTGCCCAGTGGTTGGGAGCTTCTCGGCGGCAGGCGCCAGCTGCCAGCTGACAGCGCGCGAGCCTCGCCAGAAAAGTGGGCAGGAGGGTTGGATTGGCTATTATAGTGTGTTGTTTATTGCTCTCGGTTATGCATGAACGAGATTGCCTAGTATTACATTGCTGAGGAGGCTAATGTTGCTACGGTCTTTACCTTCTGCATGGGTAAGAAGACAATCCCGGAGTGTGGGAGTCTCCATCTGAACATGCTGCTTTCCTGTCCCTCTCATCACGTTCTCGACGTAGCCATGCACCTTCCGTTCCACCGCAGGTTGTCTCTCTGCCTTCCGCACTTGTCTATCATTTGTCGAACCAGGGCGTGTGTGGATGGACGTTCAGGTGGGTGTAGCTATGGCACAGTGTTATTGATAGCCTGCATCTCTTTCTCCTCCCCTTGGCATCCTCGGGCTCGTAAAATCCGGCAGTCCATTAAACCCAGACCCGATTTCCCGCCACATAGCCGGCTCCCTGCGTGCCCACTTACACCCAGGTGCTTGGCTCATCGGCGTTGTTGCTCCCAGCACTTCGCGAGGCTGTGGCTGCTGTGATGAGGATGCGCCGAAGCCGCCTGACGCACCATCACCCGCGGACGAGTAAAACGAGGAAAAAGAAGAGAATGCCTGCCCGGCCGAGCTGAACGAAGCGCCGGCGCCAAAGCCGACGCCCAGCAGCGGCACTACTTCTGCATCTGCATCCGCGTCTGCGTCTGCATTCCGCTCTGTTCCGTTGAGATCACCATCACCACTATCACCTCCTCCTCCACAACCAGAGACATTATCACACGAGGCTGCAGCATCCCCTGCCGCCTTCCCCTTCCCACTGACCCGATCGTCCGCGTCCGGGACCTCGACGCCCCAGTCAAATGACGCCTCAGGTGTCCAGCCGGGACAATACCCGGCCGACTGGGGAGGGGACGAAGACACCGGGTCGTCATCGTCCACCTCCATCTGCGGGGATGCGGGCACTTGCTGCTTTCCCTTTCCCTTACCCACATCGTCGTGACACCTCATTTCCTCGCCCACAGGCCCAGCAGGCCAATGAGGAATGCCATTGTTGTCTTCTCCCTTGCCGTGCCCAGACTCGTAGCCACTGTCGCGCCGCCCGTCACCCCACTGCTTCAGGCCCGGCAGGCAGATGCCAGGGTCGAAGCTCACGAAGACTAGCGCCTGCATGCCGCCATCGCGGCCAGGCCCGCGGCCTGTAGAGTAGACGAGCGAGCGCTCGTCCCACGCGCCCCTCACAGCGCCTGCATGCTCGGGCGGGTTGACGACACGAAGTAGCTCCTCCAGCAAAACTGGATCGGTGAGCGTGTCGACAGCTTCTCCGGCCGCCGGCCGCCAGAAGGTGATCTTGTTGCTTCCCCCAGACTCGTAAAGCCTGGTGGTACGGCGCGCGTGAGGCTGGTCCGCGTGAGGCTGGTCCGGATCCCGCGCTATCGGGTCCGCCAGGATGTCTTCGGCGGGCCGGAGCTTACGGGACCCGACCCGTAGGCGGAGTCTTGGCACAGCATCTGGGGAGGTGCTGGGCTCCGGGTCGTCGACCAGGTCCAGGAAGGTCTGGCTGGGCGGGTGATATGAACGTATGAAACACTTGCTGAGGGTGAACATGAGGGCTGTCGATGCGTCATCGCCGGCATGAGTGTTGAAGGGAACGGCCTCTCCAACCAGACAAGCTTCGAGGTTGACGAAGTCGACTGGACCTCGCACTACCATTGCTTCAGGTTCCCTGTTGCGGCACCAAAACCAAAGACAACCGAAAGGTCTGTCAAGGACAAGATGTGGCGAAGACAACACGCAGAGGGACCGATAGACGACCGGTGGTCTTTCATCCGCCTCCTCCGGGACGAGCGGGAACCAACGCAACTACAGGTTCTCGAATCCCGGAAGGAATGGCTCGCCGGGAGCCCGGGCCGCCGGAATTACTACACAACCCGGCTGGTTTTCCCGGATAAGGCAGCCGACTCAGAAGACGAAGGAAGCAGCCCAAGGGATACAAATCCCCATAACGTCGGCGGTGGCATAATCATCAACCCTGCCACTGAAACCGTCCCTGAGGTGAGGCCACATACCAGCTATGACCTACCGCCCGTCACGCCTCCTCCCCGCCCACGCTGTCCCTTCAACAGTGAGTGACCTTAGTCAAGAGACCATTTGGGTCCTGGAGTTTCCGAGAGCTCGTTTTAGTCTTGCTTAGGCGTAGGGCGGACGTAAGCCCTTGACATATTAACGCTACGCTTGCCTCATGTGAAGTCCAAGATTAGGTAAGGTTTGTCTTTTGGATTTTCCTAGCTGTTCCAGATCCGCATGAAATCAATATTACGTCACGGTAAAATGCATTCCGAGAGACATGGTTCAGCCTCCGGATATTTCATAAACACACCACACTTCCGTATCTCACAATTGGAAGAGCGCGAAGACTCGTGCAAGTACCAATATCTCTGGACATGTTTTCTATCATCCTATTTATGAATGCGTATCACATGTTGGTTGCCTGGTTTAAAGCGCCAGAGGTGATGCCACTGCGAGGGAGTATGGCGGCAGCAGCCCGCCTTTCATCTATTGAGCTGACTCAATGTGTCCACGACAGAGACCAGATGAGATCATTTACATCGTATTACCTGCTACATCACGACTTTCACTAAACGAGGTGAGTAATGCATCCTTAGGAAACCGCTACGTTAAGCTTATTAACGTACGCCATAGTCCTTGTCTTCCTTTGAGCGGCCTTCTCCAGGATTCCGGATACTAAAGCTGCTTTGGTTTCTGGGTGAATTTCAAAGATAGCCCCCCGATACTGCCTATTGTTCTCGATTAGTCCCAAGAGTATGAGGTCATTTACTACTCGTGACGTCATGCTTGTCCACTCCACTCAAAGGCCATTGCGCGCTCTCAAAAGCTTATCTTCCTTTGTTCAGCAGCAAATCCAGGAATCATAAACATTTTGATGACAAACTTAGCGGGCTGCCACCCGTGGCAGCCCGTACTTTATATAATAATCTCCAGGTAGTGCAGTACTCGTGCAGAGTATATCAACAGAGAATACAGAATTCGGGATCATGGAGAGGGACGGAAAGATAGAAGGGGCCGAAAAGTTATAGAGATGTCGTCATACTAGGTAGGGGTCGAAAAAGAATAAATCGTGGCATCTAGATACCGAGCTAGGCGGCGAAAATCAAAATTCCCCTAATTCTCTAACTGGCTAAGGGCGCGCTCCAACCATTAATATGACGTCAGCGACATTAAACATAAATGCAATCTGTATATATATATTAATGGTTTTTAGTTCTATAATATGGTTCTGCTATCATACATTGGCGACTCTACAGCAATGGATACTCAAATACGTTTTCACCTTCAAAGTCTCAAACTTTGGCAGTATATATCCGTGCTTCAAGAGAATGGGTACAGATTGTGAAGTCAACTAATGACGGTTAATGAAAAAGACTTTGACCATCTCGGTTTCAAACTCAGTCATCGTCGTCGGCTTCAAAGAGAGATGACCACTATGGTAGGCTACCCGCAGTTAGAAGCTCTACCACCTTGTGGAATAGAAACTGCCCAGTTCAACTCCACTTTCACGCGAGATATGCGCCCCTTATCTCGGCCGACACAAGTACCGGCTGCATTTCCAGTGACCAAGGGAAGCAAGCAGCCGCGAAAGAGCCACTTACAATCCAATGCACCTGCTCCAAAAGGAGCTACAACTAGGGCATCAAGTAATTCCAGATCGACTCAAAGTGCCATCAATAGCAAGCTAGTACTGCGGTCAACAGAGAAAGGGCATCGGGCACCATTATTAGGTCCCATTAACGTAAGGTTCAATAATAAGTATTAATGTATTAGTGGGCGAAATTAATTTGCCCACGCTAGAAGGCACCGTTTGGTTCCACCCGCGTTGTTAAGGGAACAAAGAAGAGAAGATCCAAAAGAACATTTCACCGCGCTTCGACCCTTTCGCCAGAATAGGTCGCCTAGGGAAGCGAACTCTCCCTGGAGACATAACGTTAATACAACATGGCGAATAGTGTAAAGTTTCTGTCGAGTTATAGGAGAGCTTTATTCCCTCGCCCGATTGAGTCCTAGAGTTAGCTTATCCGCGATCTGCTCCTCAGTTAGCATGAATGATATCCACCTTGCGACTCGATCCTTCGCTGTCCTATCCCTTGCATGGAGACTTACGCCCTTACACGGGCCAGAAAGCCAAGGCTGTAGGCAGCCAATAGGGGCGTGTTATTTTGAGCCCACCATCAAACACCAGACATCGATCGTGATGTAATCCTATGAGTGCGACGCGTATTTTGATAGTAAATCTATCGTTTTTTTTTTTTTTTTTTTTTTTTTTTTTTTTCATTAGCCGTCATCAAATCTGAGCAGTATGGGTGCCCTAGTGGACGAAGATACCGTCGAGCCTACAAAGAACTCAAAATCTACTCAGAAACCTGCGCTGCCGCCTCATAGATTGCCTCAGGGCTGGGGGCCTCTCCACATCGATGCGGATAGGGCTTCCGGAGAGCTTCGAGTACCTGAGGGGGTAAGTACAGAGTCTCCTACTGAACTCTTCCAGCCGTTTTTCACGGATGAGCTACTTGACAGGGTAGCCTACTATACAAATCAGCACGCTGAGAAAATCCAACGCGAATCGAGCCTTCCTCACCCACGGGCCTGGCGCCCTATGTCGATTAGTGAGCTGTATACATACTTCGGAATCCTTATATATATGCCGCTGTATACTATGGAGCTGCACGACTACTGGCAGAAGGCTGAGCCTGATTCTCCTGAGCATCAGATTCCGAAGTACATGAGCCAAGAACCATTCCAACAGCTGGATTGCTTCATCTATCTGACGGATGAACTATTTTACTTATCAGGAGATTATCTAATAATAAGACTCTAGCGAGATTTGGAGGTATGGAGTGATGGAGCAGAAGAGCTTGGCTGATGCCTGATCGTAAGAAAGAGGGTTTGTCTGCGGCCTAGATGAGATCGTGAATTCTTTCCTTGTATGTTTAGGATACAGGGGCATATAACGTCAAGAGAGGAAATTCTCCAACCAGCAACTTAGCCATACGCCTACTTCAGACAACCAAAACAATCGCAGGTTTATCAGACCCAGTCAACGCTGCCACAAATCTCTTTAACAGTGTTATCCAAGCCAACCTTAACTTTAGTGTCATTTGCTCCCATAAGGACCACCAAGACCTTGCCGCTCCAGCAGATGCCGTTTCGCTAGGTCGCTAAGGCCTAGGCTTGTCTTGCGTGGTCCACTTACACGCAGATGGAAAGCTGTGACTGCTGGGAACAAGAAGGCAAGATCAGGTTAGGCGGTTAGAGGGGGCCGACATTCTAGTTGCCATGTGATACTAATAAGAGCTCTGTTCACATCATCCAATTACTTGATTTCAAATACAGTCCTGTCCCGACACTATACATAGACTACTATTCCCTGGGCAATGTTGTCCAACAAGGCACCTTTAATCATATCGAGACATACATGATATTGACGCAGTGCCTAGTAATTTCCTTTTGAGTTTTTGTCTCCTTCGGGAGCTTTTCCGGACAGAATTTGTTGCGAAATCCCAAATAATGGACTCCTGAACATTTTTGTGTTTAGGAAGGCACCAGAAGCCCTAAATGGAAGCTTGCTCTGATCACAGCGCACAGGTAGCAGCAGGTTCAAAAATCCATTTCACTTTGCACAGATTGTGATACCGTGGCCCTACTCAGCTCTCAGTCCTGCTGTTTGAGCCTGTGCCATGCCTGTGCCATGGAAATCTGCGGAGCGAAATGGGAGATGCCACCGGGGAGGGGGAATGACACTCAAGCTCCGTAACTCATGATCAGTCGGAGATCGCTGCCTCGTTTTCCTTAGATATCATGCATTCATACACATCGAGAGCTCTTAGTAGCGCTAGTATTGAGACTTCTCCTCACCGTTCTGGTATCTTGTTTTGGCGAACGCGTGGCTCCTCTGTGGTTGGACAAAAGGAGTGGTGGCTACAGCTATGTTTTGAGATGTGAGGCAAAAATTACATATGGCCTCCCGTGGTAGTAGGGCGCCTATAATTGCCGGGATATCGAAAGGGGCCCCATCCATAACTATGGATCTTTGAGGTCTTGCGGTTTTGTTTGCTATGCTTGGTACATCATATACATAGTCGCTTCTAGAGCCCGACTTCGGGCCTCAGGCCAGCAGTCTGGCTTTAAACAACCTGTAGCGTAGCTCATTGTTGAGACAGAACAGCAACAACAAAGATCCCGGATATCGTAACACATTGCCCAAGGCCCTGGACCCTACTATTTAAGGAGGCTGCCGCTCTCATTCCTGGGCCATAAGGCTCATTCTTTCCTCTTCACCTGCATTGCCCACCATGACTCCACCCATTCCAATCAATGGCCCCATTGCCAAAGTTTCCGCAAAGGATGCCAAGCGCTAGAGGCTGAGGAGCTTCAAGAGACGTGCCACTGTCATCAAAAAGCTAGACAAGCTACACACAATATGTGGATACGAAGTCTACACACTTCTCCAAAAGGGCTTTCGCACCTATATCTACAAGTCCAACAGGAACACAGTCTGGCCTCCAACCTACACAGAAGTGGTATGATATAGATATTAGAATACATCTGCATAGAGATACTGACGCTTTATAGATGGGCTATTACCCAGCGCCAATTTTATATGGGCCGTCGAGTTTCACAAGCGGGCCGGATCAAACCGCAGGTGCGGCACATACTTGGGCATTATAGAGGGGGCTCTACCCACTCTACCCGGTGGGGTAGAGGAGGTATCTACTCTACTCTACCTGGGTAGAGTAGAGTAGAAGTGGGTAGAGCTGCCCACTCTACCCGCTCCTAATTGGTCAATTAGATCTTATCATTTGATAAGATTGTATAATTGTAGATGCTGAAGTCCTTAAAGAGTCGTCTAATTTTATTGGTTCTGCTTGATATATATTATAGTGACCTCTCACGTAAGTTCAGATGCTACCAAACATACTGCCTGTACTAACCCGGCTACTGCCTACCTGCAGCCTACTTGGCACTATGTTGAATAGTTCACCCCTTTACATATATATGTAGCTAGAAACTTTTGCAAGAAATCAATTTAGTTCTCATCTCCTTTCCTGCCTGTTACTACCAGCATCCTCACCAAGATATTGTTTTATACTCAATTTTTACTATATAGACCTCTAACAATGTCTTTCTCACAGGATTCATTATCCCTTACCGTCCCTACAACGCCCTCCACGCTGAACCTCTCCTTGCCGGCGCCCAGTGTTGCTTCCAATGCTCCTCCGAGTATTGCCTCGATTCCCGCCGAGAAACTTTCAATCTAGACCTTCTTTCAATATGCCAGAGGTTCGGAGCCTGAATTCAGGCCAAAGGAGAGATCTGATCAAAGTGGAAAGTCGTCAAATAAACGCCTACATTACTGTATCGCCTGTTAGGATAATAAGAAGAAGAGTTGGAGTATAATATATACATTAGAAGCTTGGGATCATCTTTGTCTCAGTTACCCATCTCTGTAGAAGAGGTGGCTAAATATGGAAGACCGGCAAGCCTCTTCTAAGCCTAAATTAGTGCCTGGCCAGCAGTTTATGAATTCGTTTTTGCTTCAAAAGGATGAGGCTTCGAGAGAACTGGTCCTCTGAGAGGCTTATAATCGGCCGCGGCATCTCCAGGCATTGCTAGCACTCTGTGCTAGAAGGAGGCTTCCTCTCAATGCTATTAAGTGGCCAGAACTCTATGATCTCCTCCTCTCTGCTAATCCAGAGATCTCGGATCTTGCACAGTTTAGCAGAAGAACATTTACTCGTACCCTGGTTCTCAACTACAAGAGATATCGTCAAATACTCCAGAATAATATCCAGGAAGCTATTGGGGATATCCATATATCAACAGATATGTGGATATCCCCAGCTCGAAAGGCATATCTCTGCATCTGTGTTAGGTGGATCTCCCAGGATTACCAGTTTAAACATGGGATGCTAGTACTCCCACAGGTACTCTTTAGCCACTCTGGAGAGATCCAGGCGGCTATCATCCTCCGTACTCTTAAATCCTTTGGGATAACAACTAAACTCGGCTATCACACTGGAGATAACGCCACTTTAAATGATACTCTACTAACAGAGCTCTCTCGGTCTCTAAAACTTGAATTTGGGGTTTGTATACACTATTAGCTTTTAGATGGGTATTTACTTATATCAAACAGATTGATTATAATCCAATTACACACCATATCCGCTGCCTTGATTATATTCTTAACCTTGCCCTTTAAGCCTTTCTCCTTGCCACCTCAAAAGAGGCTCTCAAATCTGCTCTTGCGGCTGTTGAAGAGACGGAAGACACCGACCCTTACAAGTTATTCTCCGCCTATCTTAATGTACTGGTTGTTGAAGATAACCTGGCCTCAATAAGAGCTTATGAACAAGCCCAGAGAAGAGAGAGTAAGGTTAAAGCGAAGCATAAAGGTTTGAAGGATGGGGTGCTACTACTGCGCTCCAAAAGCTTCATAACCTAGCTGTATGGCTTCGAAACAGCTCTATCTATCATGATCAATAGATCGAGGCTGTCGGCATTACATTAGGATTGATAACAACACTCAATGGTCCTCATGGTATCATCTCATCAAGCGTATAACATGTAAGGAGCAAGAGATTAAGGACTTTATTGATAAACACCCTGAACGCAATAGCTTTCGACTTAATGGCGTTGAGTGGGATATACTTAAGTGTACAGAGAGGTTTCTCTCTGTATTTGCTAGTGGTACACTATAGGTTAAAGGCAGTGAGGCTTCGTTATCCCAGAGCCTTACCCTGATGGATGCTATCCTCACCTTCTTTAAGGATCAGAAGGTATATGCTATTTCATTAAGAAAACGCTTAAAACTAATGTTTTATAGATGCTATATAAATTAGGCCCAGAGAAGGACCTCCGAATGGTTCATTTTATTGAGATGGGCTGGTTTATCCTTGATAAATACTACGCCCTCGTTGAGTCAACGCCAGTATATGCCTCTGCGATGCTTCTCGATCCCTCAAAGCGGAAGCATTATCTACTTCAGAACTGGCCTGAAGAGTGGCATCAGAAGACTATTAATGCTGCTTATTCGATCTGGCAGAAGGAATACGCGCATTTTCCTTATGAATCACTCCCTACTGCTGCTGCTGCTGCTGCTGATATCAATACGTGTCATCCATCCTTGAAGAAGAGGGTAGAGAATGAATTAGACCGGCTGAAACATCGTCTAAAAGTCCAACCTACCTCACAAGAGGATGAAGATACATTTATGGCATTTATTGAAGATAAAACTATCGATCTTGATGCTCTAAAGATAACTAACTCCTCTTCAATGGTGGTTACTTCCAGAGCAGCGCCGGCGCTATCCTCGTCTCTATCGTATGGCCATCAATATCCTCTCAATCACACCCTCATCCGCTGAACCAGAACAACAATTCTCGGGCAAACGCCGTACACAGAGCTGGGATAGGCTTAGGTTATCGCCAGAGAACCTCCAGAGGTTGGAGTGCATGGGTAACTGGTTTGCGAGGAAGCTCATCTCTTCGGAGAAGCTGCTAGGGATGATTGTAGAGGCTGAGGAGGTAGACAAGATGGATATTGATTTCGACGAGGAGGATTGGGATGTATAATATAAAGTGGCATATTTTGAAGAATTGAGCATATATACAGTATCTACCTTCCCTACCTACCTTATCTTCTACCCACCAATCTACCCACCACTCTACCCACCACTCTACCCACTCTACCCGGGTAGGGTAGAGGAGACCACTCCTCTACCTGGGTAGGGTAGAGAAGTGGGTAGAGCTCCCTCTACTCTACAATGCCCAAGTATGGTTTCCCTCGTACCCGTTTAATAACGTCCCACCCGCGCCATCGGATATCAAACTACTTGTTGCTTTTCTAATCTTACGAAATTACGTACTATCACCAAAGAAATCTACTGCAAGCGGATAAGGCTCTCTGTATCTGATTGCAGCTGTAGACTCGACGGCCGCGGCAACACCGTTTGGAGGAGGAGCTGCAGAACAAAGCGGGCTTCCAAGTGTTACAACCAGCGTGTCTTCTTCTTTGTGACAGGAGTTGGACGAGGTAGATAAAAGAGTTGGGACGAATGCGTTCTCATCACCCGGCACCATTACACGGTGACAAGACACATTAGTAGCCCGATCGGCCACCGTGTCGAAGTGATCCGGCCCGAAACCCTGCCGGGCCCGAACGCCGTTTAGGATAGGCGAAAAATGGTCATCTGATTGGTAGATATAGATGTCGCCGTTATATTCGCACAAGACGGCCATATGTGCACTGGTTAGCTTAGACAGCATGTTTGCTTTCTTCATAACACCTTTACGACGATTTTGAAAGCCCTTGGCGGAATTAGTGAATCCTCTTAACTTCTTCATATTGACAAATGGGATTGTGAATAATAACATGAATAACGAGCAGATTAGACTGGACCTCATGGTCAAGAAACCCAACTCTTATATCTTGGTTGTACGTCTTTAAACATTAGAATGCACGCCGGAGACCACCTTTTCGCACCACCTCAAGTGTGGCCGGACCTTCTCCAGAACTGTTCCATGACCTTTGTCATGAAGGCTCTTCCGCTCGTGGCCATATGCAATAGTACTGGATACGTTGATAGACATTAATGTCTAGAACCTGAAAGCTAGAATTAGGAATAGTGTTCTATTCCTTAATCCTTGATTCTTGATATTTCACAATACTCAAATGAAGTCGCCCCATCCTGAAACTCTTAGCTTTTCCTCCTAAAGGGAATACCATAGTTTCACAAAGCTTAAAGTATCTATTTTACCATATACCACAAGGATATGTTTTAGGTGACAAATGTAGCAGTACACGAGAATTAGAGTAAAAAATCCACGACTTTTATTTCCCCTCCCCCCATTTTCGTATCATTACAGTACACAATATAGTAGGAAATATGATTATAGATGTATGATGTTATTTCGAAGTATCTACTGTTACAGTAGGGTACTTCTGATAGAATCCTAGTTCAATTCTAAAACGAGGCTTAGCAAATCTGCCTGAAACGCAGACAAATGTACAGTGCAGCGATCTATTCTGAGCATGACCGACCATAGTACCGCACGTCAAACGGAGCTTCTGTCTGCAAGTCTTAACTTTTGATCTTGCTTTTAATATAGCTTCTCCTTGATGTCGTTCATGGTGAACTGAATCAAGACCTGTTCTAACACGTTGATTGCAAATTCATCGAGAGGAACTAGTATTTCAGGTGTTGCTCTTTTATTAAGTACGCTTATGAAGCATTTCGATGTGGCTGGGGAAATTATATCTACCCTTGTGCTCCTTCTCGAGGAAGTTGCACAAGTAGTACTTGCAGGGCGATGGAGTAGTGATCGCCTTCGTCCAATCCTTGATCCGAGCCGCCGCAGGAGATACGTCGCGGCTACCGCCTGGAGTCTGAACAGGTGGTCTCTCGACCGCTTCTCGGGAAGGAGGCGTAGCGCGATCGAACGCCTCGGGAGGAGCGTTCTGTCGCTGAAAGTCGGGCACGGGAATAGCAGTCAATCTCGTCTACTCCATGACAAGCAGAGACTTTGGACGACGTACCGGGCTTGCCAGCAAGCTGCAGCCTCCTGTGGAAGGCGGTGATCCTGCTTTGGCAACCGCATCACACACACACAACGGTCGACTTTATATGGGAATGCTCCTCGAATCGCATATATATCGTTTTTTTTCTCTCGCACATACATCCCACATACTGCAAACCCTGGATCCCCTACCTTTTGGAGGAGGCAGACAGGCGCGACTTGAGGCTCTGGGCAATCATTGATCTACGTAACCCTGGTCTTCATGCACTCCCTGAAGACGCGGCCCGACTTGCGCAAATGGCTCGGTGGCGTGCGTTCCGCCCCACATTGAGTATGGAGTCGTTTTACCTTTTTGTTGGAAGGCAGCACTTCGGGCCCGTCGGAGGTCCGGTGAAGGGCACCGTAGTATCGGCGAAAGGCACCTAAGCACCGCTCAGGCCCATACGGCGCCCAAGTCAGGGCTGAGCCTCGCTCAGGCCAGCGTGCATCGAGATCCATGAGGGATGGGCAGGTTAGGATATAAGATGGGTGGCTAGACGCACTAGAATCACAATGTAGTTAGGTATCGCAACATAGCACAGAATGTTCAGATCCTGATCTGCCCTCATGCAACCCCTTGCCCAGCATCTTCCCCAGAGACTTCCGACAGAATTTAGTAAACCAAGTTATTGCTCCGCAATGATCATCCTGTATGCTTGTTGTCTTCGCCATAGCGTTTGCCACGCCGGTTGCATATTGTCATCCAGGAAAGCAATTGTCCCGAGGTTCAATACCACATTGGCTACGCGAAACATTTTGTCAGGTACATACATTCTGTCATATATTTGGTGCGTTTTCATAAAAGTGAACGATTAGAAGGAACTAAAGGAAACGACAAAAAAAAAAAACACGTCATTATCAGTCTAGATCTATATCCATATCCATGTCGCCATCCTCTTCTCTGTGTCCGCTTTCTGCGCAGGCGGCGGCGCTCTCATCGGGGACATAGAGTAAGAAGATCCTTCAGTCTCTCCCTCAAAACATCTATATCATGAACATATTCCTCCAAAGCCGGGTACACTCTAGTCTCGACTGGGTCCTGAATGCTATCTCCCATCACCTGAGAGATGCTCTCCTTTATATCAGGGAGACCCATGGTGATATGACTCTTCAGCATGAGACCAAGGGCTTGATGATACATATTTAATACGTGATCTCTCCCTTTGCTGGTGTCGTGGAAGTGGGAATTGATAGTACGGATCTGAAAGATCTGTACCTTGAAGCCCTTTTGAGCCCCTTGCAGAATCCTTCCTGGCTCACAATTCTGTTCTGCAGCATTGTTCTGCGAAGTGGCTGACAATATGGCAGTACCTGCAGGTCCAGGTACTGAACCACTCTTTTGTGGTCCAGCAAACCGGTCGAAGATATCGAGGAGGTGGAAGGGCTCAAATGCGTACCCGCTCGCGAGCTGTAACTTCAAAGCCAGCGTCATGGTCATTGCGTGCTCACCTGCATTTCCGGTGCAGATGTGATCAAATCCCATATTTTTCTTGTTCTGAGCCCGCTCATCAACCTCATAGATAAGAGTGCCGCGGTCAATCATCGCCTTAAGGATACGGTTGAAACACTGATTGACTACCCTGCTGCTCCGGCCCTGTGACCGGAACCGAATCTGATCACCAATAGCCATTGCCTTACTGGCCCAGTTTAGACGCACCATCGCATCCTGCGTTTTGGCCATGCAAAATCCAGCACTGAATGCCTTGCAGTACTCCGAAACACTGCCAGGGGCAAGATTGTCTGCATCGATGAACCCGATATATTTGTAATACCCGTTATAGCTGTTGCTATGACCTGTTTGGGTATACTCGGGTTTGGTATTGCCATCTTTTTGCCCAGAATTGTAGTCCATGGAGCCGGCGTGACGAGTATGAAGTCGGGCAGAACCATTGGTCTTGTCGGCTGGTGCTGGAGCAATAGCTGCGAGTAGGATCCCAATAATGAGGGCCTCGCCCTTGCCTTTGTGGACATTTCCGTTGTCGTCTGTAAGACTTTCCAATCCAATTTTCCTGAGAGCTATACCGAGCTGGCGGCCGTGTTGATGGATGCTAATACCGGTCCGTCCTGTATCGCGGCAGAAATCGTCCATTGCTTGCTTCTCACGAGTGTACTCATGTTCTTGTGTTGCCGAGACAGAAATGATTAGGCTGGTAGCTGGGATGGCACGCCATACATTCCGTACCTGATCCAGGTCTTCGCCTTTGCATGGGACAACAATTGCCGTCCTGCTCTGTATGATGCCAAGCTCTTCGTTCGAGAAAGCATGGCCTTGTTGCTCATTTCCTTGATCGCTTTGGCTTGATGGGTTGGCAGCATCTAACTCCAAGACTTGCTGAACACCTAGCACCTGGACGTCACCTAGGCATATGGTCGAGGAAGGCAGAGCGATGCGCATTGTGAATTACTCTGAAGTTTCGCAGGGCTCTGGGTTATTACACCAGAGTGATCAATGGAATATATGTTACTCAGCAATGTCGGAGCAATGAGCGCATCCAAACTTCATGGCGCAGTCGAATCAGACAGCCTAAATTAACCGCAAAGCGTTGCAAGCGCTGATTGCAAAACCGCCAGTACTGGAACTTTAGGTCAATTCTCTTATGGTAGAAGTGAAAGGCCAAGAGAGGAAATAGTGTGGCGGACAAATTGTCGACGTGGATTTTGATCAGGCGGTGGTGGGATCCGAGCTTGTCATTGCAAAATATACTTTGCTGGTAGGCTGAGAGTTGGTGCACACAGATGTAGTGAATGGTGTGGGCCATGTACAGGGGTCGAACGAGGTCTCGGAGATGCCAAGAGGCTTGCATTAGGTACCAGACCGTCGTCCGACAGCGGCTGATAAATTTGCGGATTCTTCTAGGGAAGTTGCGGCCCCGGCTGCACCGGTCAGGGTGACGAGATTCGTCTGGGTGAGGATTTTGACGTGACCAGATCAATATCTATACTATATATTTCGATGGATTTTCCACTTGGAAACGCTCGAACTCCTTAATAATCATTTCCGTGATGCCAACATTGTCGATCGGTGCGAGGTGTGCACCAAGGAGAAGATATTCAGCCGCGCCGATGCGCTTACACGACAGTGGTTCTCCTGCAATCTCCTCGCCGGCAATCATGGCTGTGCCGATGGACCTGGTTTACGCCGTCTGCGATGGCTCCGACCCTTTTTGTCAAGGAACCCCCAAGTGGAGTCGCAATCACAGTCCGAGCGCTGTAGAATTCCAGGGAGTAGCCTTTCTAATTGATATATGGAAAAGGGGCCAGAGGTCCGTGGGCTCCTCTCCGCTCCAGCTGCATTCCCGTCGGTAACAACCACCTCGGTGTCTTGGACGTGGTAGCCTCTCTTTCACTGCGTACCGTCGGGATCGAGAAAGGACCACTTACTTAGCACTGTCAGAGAATATAGGTGTCATCGCCAGCGGGATGGCGTTCTGCAAGGGAGCTGTCCAAATTTACGGCCGGCTTTATTAGTGGTCACGCAATTCGGCAGGCAAGGCTCGCACCGTGTATAAGGCCAGAGAATCAGTGAACCGCCGCCCCCCGGCTACGAGCATGATTGGCCAACGGGGACCGGAGCCGTCCGCGCCAGCCTTTCCCCCATTTCACACACTGATTGGTTGCAGGGACATACATGGTCCATGTGGGAACAGTTTGGACTACGCTAAGTCGACGGACCCATTGTCCTTACCCCTGGCTGGGTATGTAGTGTTTTAACGTTAGCTTAGCTTCACGACGATCATGACCTTAAACGTTACTGGACCTTCGCTGATGTAACACTGGCAACCGAATGCCTGTCTTGGTACTGATCGACAGGCTGCGGCTGAGAATTGCGGGCCCAGTCAGACGGCCTCATGTTCCTCCGGATAATATCAAGCATGAGGCTCTGGCGTCTCGGGGCGCACAACCCTCGGTTTCGCGAGCTGGCGAGTTGTGAGGTTAATGTTTACATCCATGGAAAAGCCGCCGCCATGGCTGTCCCAACCTCCCCGGCGTCCTTTTCCACGACATGTCTCGTAGTGACACAGCCTGCATCAACCTACACGGTGCAGTACTCCAGCGGGGAGTCGGCGATCTTCCCCGCCACAACATACACGGCGCCGACAAGCATAGTCTACACCGACCAGGCGACCATCGAAGCGCGCTGCTTTACCCTCGCTCCGGGCCAGACAATTCCGCCCTCGGTATCCTTCGTCGGCGTGTCTTGCTCGACCGACTACTACCCGGGCAGCACGGAAACATCCACCGACACGTACACGCCTGGCCAGCCGATCGTGGCGTTCGGCCAGACCCTGACCGTCTACACGGGGACGACCACGCGATACGCCACCGCGACGTACACCATCGACCCACGGACCGACGTCTTGTGCTACCCCCTACCCGACGTGCAGAACCCGGCCACCTGCGACAGCGTCACGCCGCTGACGTGGGCGTCGCTGGTCATCACCTTCATCACCGTGCACCTGACGTGGTGGCTGTTCGACCTGCCGCTGCTATGGAAGAAACGCGATGATCGGCTAGAGAAGAACGACGCCGCGGCCGACGCCAACGACAGGGTCGGCCTCCCAGGTTTTGTTTTCGCTATTGCTTGGGCGTGCCTGCGGTCCAACGCGCCCGGCTGCGCAGCGCTGTACTCACTCATCGCCGGGCGCGATACGGGCGAGTACGCGGCCATGTATTACCTGGGCGTGCGGCGCCTGCGGGATGGGAGGGCGCCGCAGTTCACCACGTGGAAACTGGTGACCTCTATCGGCGCCGACTTGCTGAGTCTGGTCGCGGTGGGCGTTACCGTGTACCAGACTTGCACGCTGCCCGAGTATGCGCCGCGCCGGTGGGGCGCAAGTCTGTGGGCGTATCCGTCGCTGCCGACCGCGCTGACCAGGTTGTGTTTTTTGGTTGGGCGGCATTTCTTTCCGCGCACGCGGCGGGCGGCTGTGGGGCTGGTGCTCATGGTGGTGGGGGTTGTGGTGCTGGTTGGAGTGGCGTTGGCGCTGCTGCTGTGGCAGTTCGACCGGCCCGACAATGTGTGGTTCGTGCCGGTTATATTCTACAGCAGCATGGCCTTCCCGGCAGTGCTCTTTGGGGGGCCGTTAGTTCTCCTCGCCATCGCGTATGGCACCTTCGGTCGCATCGGTGGCGTCAGCATTGCCGCGTGGCAACATTACGCCGGCGGTCAGCCGTACTGCAAGATGCCCGGCCTTGGGTTTGGCGTAGTGTACCTGACCTTGGGAGTCATATCTGCGCTGCTTGCCCTCCTCGGAATCGTTCTATATCACAAGGACATGCGCTGGCGGATATGGTACAAGTCTATGGGACCGCGAGCGTCGCCGGCTGATATTCCAGGCTTGGGAAACAAGATTGGGGAACGGAAGGAAGGGAGAACAGAGTCAGAGTGAGGTTGCTTGATATCACTGTGTAGACAGCTAAGACCTGGAAAGCGTCACACATGTTGCCCAGAGCGCCAAGATTGACGAGGCACGCAAGGGCACGGCATGGGCCGGCCATTTGTCACCATATTCGGCATCGAGCCACCCAACTCTTCGGCAACATATGCACGCCGCGTCACGGCGCTTTGTACGACGTCGGGGCTGAATAGAGGCCCTAGTGAGGGGTGGTCACGTGTGGTCCATGGCCAGGAAGCGCATCGTACCTTAGGCGACGTATGTGGAAGGGATCCCGTCGCGCAGCCTTGCTATGTAGAGTTTTGTTCTTATCTTAATGGCGGGCTTTGACTTTCCTCTGTCGAAAAGCCCAACCGGACTCAGACACGCTTCTTTGCTCAATTGTTGAACGTCAAGGTATTCTGCGGCCGCTTACTGCTTTCCGCGTTTTCGACGAGGTGCAGAACGAGTCTCCACGTCCATGTCAAGTGCTGTTCCAACAATCGACATTCACGGCGTGGGACTACACGTGTTAACCAGCACTTAAGCAACGGTCCAAAACCCACCTCATCGTGATAGCATATAGCCGTAAGGCCTACGTTTCGTCAGTGTTCCTACCGGAATTGGATTCTCTACACTATTAGGAGTATCAATCGTTACTACGGAGAGTTATATAGGTAAGGTATTACGGTGCATCGAGATTATACTTCTAATAAACTCTAAGTCCAGTCAATATTGCATGGAGACGGATTTCTGGATTAGCCACCTCGCTGACCTACTCATTTGAGGGCTGTTACGTTGGCGCAGAGTGCGCTAGGTTTACAGTGCAAAGAGTTCAGCGGTCTGATCTGTTGAATGACAGCAAGATAATTAGCAGGGTAAGTGCCGATTACTATCTTCATTGAAGCTTGGCCCGTCTCCTTCTGGGATGACCAGCAGTTACCTATCTTATACAGTAGTGCGTTTCTCCTAAGACCAGCGTTCGGAAAGTCCTGCCAAGGCCTTGGCCGAGAACGCAGGTCCGTTTCCGTCATTGCCACGAGTTTCAATTTGGCGCTTGAAATTGTTAATATACCTTACAGTCGACGAGGTGCATTGGATGCTTACCAGGGCTGTCTTTGTTGATATAACCTATTAGACTTTGAACTGATGTGTGGAATGGAGGCATAATAGGTGGATTTAAGGCGCCAAAAAAGGTGAAAGCCTCGTGTCGCGTTTTAAAGTTGGCTCGGCGAACAATGTGGGCTCTCTCCTGTACATAAGTCGCATTGTGCTTCTCAGGCATGTGTACCTTTGTTTCACGAGATACAAGATTCGGGAGAAGGGGTTAAGGAAAACGGAACTGTTCAAGATTTCGGGGCTTCTTAGAACAGGGATGGAATAGGGGTGAAAAGGGGTTAATTGAAGTGACAAAGGCCCGCTTTTATATCCATGAAGAGGGCCCCGGTTAGGCAACAGCGTCTGACCACCAAAATAGTACAGAAGCCTCATAAACTTCATCATGTACGAGTTTAGATCCTGTAGGCCGTGTAAAAGGACGAAGATGGTTTCTGACTGTAAGGGCACTGATCTCCTGGAGCTCATGCTCGCTGATAACTTGCTCTGCCATACTACGATGCTCCATGAGCGTGCTTAGCAAAAGAGCAAGGCCTGAGATGCTCGTGAATATATTTTTTGTTAGCAGTTGCCATAGTAATTGTATGGACTGACCAGGGACCCCTGCCTCTTGGCCGAAAAGACTTTTTGCAGCGACATCTGTATAACCTGCCCCTGCGTGCCTCGGATACCTCAGACCCGGGCCGAATTGTCACTCGATGCTGATAATTAGGCTAGGCGCTGAGAGGTTGAGCCACAGGTTGAGCCACTATCTCATTCACTAACACGTGACATGCATGACCTCAATCCTATCCAATTCCCAGTGAGCCCCGAATTGAATTGCCTTGCCTTGCGGGTAGGCCGAATTGGATTGAATTGCTGGCTTGAATTGGATGAAATTGGATTGCGGATTGAATTGTGGGCAGCGCTGCGGATACTATTGCAACCCGCCTGATGGGAAGGAGGGAAGTGGGGTATCGAGCCTGGGAATGTTGCATGTGGAACAAGCTAGGATATCAGCAGCAGCCTGAAATGCGAGTGTAGGGTGCATTTGTGCTGGCATGTGTATTTTCGCGGGAGACTTGAGAAGAGAGAACGGAGTGGTCAAACAAAATGCCGACAACCGAGGGAGTGACCGACGGGATCAATTAGACAGAAGGCGATAAAAAAAAAGACCAGATAAAGAGAGGATGGGTGCGGTGATACAAAGACTGAAATTGGAATTTCGTACGGCGAGTGCATGACTGGGCCTTTTTTTTTTTTTTTTGTAAAACACTCACTAGCAATGAAGTCCTGGACATAGTACTTGATGACCAGAGGAGGGATATTGGTATGTGGGACTAATGTTATGGCGGCTAGCCTAGAACTCTAACTTCATTGAAGTATATACAGTACCAAAAGTCCCTTGGAGAAGTGCAGAGTAGAAGTATATAGTAGAAGTACAATTCCACATCGATTTACAAAAGTACGCTTTGGCGTCTGATTTCATCAATCTATCATTCTGAACTACAAGAAAGTCCGCCGGTAGCCATGCAGCCAGTGTAAGGGCGTCATTGTGTCTCACAGCCGATCGAGCAAGCATATAAGTGACGACAACGGCTTTCTTTCACTTGATCTCGCCTACCATCACAAGTTTATCCTCCAGTCTTCTTCCACTCAGACATTTCATTTACAGACCTCGAACCATCTGCCATCGTGGCCAGAACAATGCCTGCTCCTGCACCGCAGCATCATTCTTAATAGTTCCCAAAGTGCAATGTGCCCTCGCAGCACAGACACGAAATGAACTTCCAGGTTCGAAACCAACACACCAGTGCTAGCTCATCCGTTCACGCGATAGCCCGATCTTATGGTACGATCGGGTATACTGCAACGGAGGGATGAGAAGCAGAGGTAAACCAATAGAGAGAACGAGACGCTGATCGAGGTGATGCCGAGTGGGGAATATATTGGAATGTAATAGGTGCGCAAGTTTGGGATCGTTTAGTCGCACAGCAGTTATCGCTTGCAGGATGTGTGGGGCCCCGCATTGCAGCTAGGTCATGTGAACAACCGTGCATGCTGCGCCGTATTTTAAAGGTCCCATGCCAGTTTTCCTTGACGGTACACACACACACACACACATAATCAATTAACGCCTGGCGGGTCTGACCCGAAGGGCAACTATTACTCATCTACTAGTACATTTCTAAAGTTGTCTCTTAGTCTCCTCAAAGCCCGTGCGCCTTCCGTTTCCGGCTTATGTCCTCTCCTCATCTGTCCTCCACTTGCGGATTCTCGTGGGTTAGTGGTTAGCAAGCCAGCTTGAAGGCCATTCTCCAAGTGTCCAACGTCCTATTCTCGGCGGTTGAAGCGTGCTTACTGGGCGTGGCACGAGGTGATTGAGGTTGGTCGGGTTAGTATGTTTGTTCAGGGGGTTCCGTTCTGTGATTGGTCGGCATCTAGGCGACCCGTAGCGGTTGCAAACCGTATCGTTGCGCGCACTGCTTCCATGTTCGGGGTCCAGCTCTTCTGGGCCGCCAGTGCCTTCTGCGAGAAGGCATGGGCTTGTAAACGACGGAGCCTCCGATGATCAACATCATTAGCTGTCGACTGAATTAGAGTTGGTCGGAATAGCGTGCGCTTGGATAGTTGTGGAAGCCCTCACGATGGTGTCTGCTTCACCAGGCGCCCTGACATAATGCTTGATATCTTTGGGCAGATTACCTGCTGTGTTGGTCTGCTTAAGCGCATATATGTCTGTAACAAGGCCTGAACGTAAGCGCTTGGTGACACGGAATGGTTGACTAATATTGCACGCACTTGTCCATGCTTGACTGCATGTGTATGATAGCGTGTCCGGCGTGACTCGCACAACTTGGCCATACTTGTCGTGGATCCCCTTGACCCTTTGCGTCACATCGCCACGGACGACGGAAATGGTGTATGGCAGGCGACTTGCGGCCCAGTATCACGGCCCAGGAAACGCACGGAGTGGGTGGAAGAATACATTGTAGACGACCCGGCCCAAGGCGTAGGCGATGCTCTAATTAGCTGCTGGTCAGTGGCCGCACTTGTGGGCGGGTGTTTGAGACACAGATCGAGCATCAGTCTGGGGACAGCACTAACAGCTGCTGCGAAGAGGAGTGGCAGCTTAAAGAACCAGGTGGGCAAGCCGGGAACGTCCATGGCGCTCGATAATTCAGCAGACATTGCAGGGAGAGGCACCTGTGGGGGTTGAGGATCGAGCGCAGGAGGTCGGGATGGGCGTTCTAGCCTGAGAAGTGAGCAGCAGGAACCACCCAAATGACGATCTCTTCAAAGATATATGCCGACAATGTGGATTTTCAGAAGCGCAAGCCACACTAGTCCCGTTCCTACTCGTTCCAGCAAGCAGTAGTACTGATACGAGGCCGCTGACCGTTGGGCCCATATTCGTGGCCATCGACGTTTGCCCTGGAAAGCCATGCACCATCTTATGAAATGCAGTGCGGTTCCGCAATGCGACACGAACCATGTCGTTCGGTGGCCACGCCACATGCAGAACTGGATTCACCTAAGGTTACGTCACATAACTCGTTTCCGATAGAACGGTTTAAGAGATAAACGAGACACGGCCACGAGAGTCCTTTACACATTATGCGGCTTATGCTAGAGCAGCATCTAGCTGTGGCTAGCTCATCACAACCAATCCAGACCCTTTAGATCGTGTCAGCCCCACGGAAAGGGGACCGCGTTCTTGAGCGATAGAGATCTTGACTACGATGGAGCAAGGTGGCATCCGGACGCCCCGATGCGCATTTGGATTCCACCAGCGCTCGCTCCAGTGTTTTCTACTCCGTCGCAGGCTGGTGTTTTTACAGCATGGTCCTGGCCTGCAGAAAACCCCCTGCATGGCTTTGAGAGACGGGAGGCGGAGTCGGCGGGAAGTACTTACGTATTGCCGAACATGGTTCTCTTATTCGCCTGGGGAATACGACTTTTATTTCTCCTTCCGGTAGCCTCGGCTCGTTAAAATCAAGAGCAGGGTGCTCGTTCTTCGTTCCTCGTCTTACCTTGGCTTCTCTATTGCTAAATCCCCATTCATACCCTAGGGTAGCTATCGCGATGTCCGCGGAAAGGTCAGCGATAATTTCTCAACCAACCGAACAGCCAAGTCTTGGTCGTTCATACCGCCGTCGACCACACCAGAAATCAAGAAGAGGGTGCGCTGAATGCAGAAAGCGGCGGATCAAGGTACTTAGTTATGCGCTCCCCTCCCCGATGCACATCACTTTGGCGTTTGTGGCCACTGCCGGATACGCTATCGGCCGTACCCTCGCGCTCCTGGACCCTTTGCGCAGCCTTCTCACAATTGGATTCCTTCAAAGTGCAGCGAGACGAAGCCTGCCTGCCATGCATGTAGCCGCCATGGCAAAGCGTGTATCAACCCAGCAGCAAAGGTGACGGCGGCACTTCCATCGCCGGGAATCGCACGCGAAGATCGAGGGCACAGCCAGCTCTCTGAAACTCCCAACACAGATGAAAATATAGCATACGCTTCCCCGGAGAGCATAAGCCATCGGGCCTCCGGGCGCGGGTTCAGTCCGGCACACGGCGGCATTTCCCAGTTTTCGAGTTGTGTTTCGCCGGCCTCGACTCGCAGTGCGTGGACCACTCCCTCAAGTTACGAATCACCTTTTGGTATCGACGACCTTGCTCTGATGCACCACTGGACATATTCGACAAGTATTCACATGGTCAACTGCCATGAATTCGACAATCTCTGGCAAGTTGTTTTTCCTCAGATTGGCCTCTGTCACCCCTTCGTTATGCACGGAATCTTGGGCCTGGCGGGTCTTCATCTGGCATTGGTGAACCCTGAGCAGACAGCAACTTCCTTTTGGTCTCGGCCAAGCATTATGGCGAAGCATTGCGAGGCTACCGAGAAGACATACAGCATATGAGTGACAAGAATAGCGATGCTCTATTCGCCTTTTCTATACTAAATATGTTGTACGTTATGGCCAAGAACGGACCGGCGCTTCGCTCCGACGACGAGGACCTCAGTATCACGGCGTGGAGGTCGCGAATCCCGGGTTTTGATTGGATCTCAATGATGCGCGGCGTAGAGGCCGTCCTCCATCCGGTGTATGATTACGTCCGCCTCGGGCCGTTACGCCCACTGCTAGGCGTTGAAGGATTCGACGTGCTTGATCCTGATTGCGAGAAAGCCCCCGGCGACGAACACTTCCGCCGGTTACGGGAGCTGTGGGCTGAAAGCACTGATGCGGAAGTATACGATGGTACACCGCACCTTCTCCGGAAGAGCCATGCTCTCATGATGCGATATGCAGCACCAGGCATGGTGGTCAGGAATGACGGGGGCTACAACAGGGCATGGTCGGCTCCGACGATATGGCTGCACTACGCGCCGGAAGAGTATTTCGGGCTGCTTCGGCAGCTCCAGCCGGTGGCCTTGATCTTGTTCGACTTTTTCGGGGCCCTGCTGCACTCCTTGGATGGGCATTGGTTTCTTGCAGGATGGGGTCGGAGAATTACGGACTCAGTCGACGAGTTTTTGGGAGATTTCTGGAAGCCATGGACGGAGTGGCCTAGGTCTATAGTCAACTCCAAGTAAATGCTCTCCATCATATTCTTTTGACAACTGGGAACATGCCACTGTTCGATCCTGGCACCGAAAATCATGCATTCTTCTCTGTTATCCTACGTTAGAGGCAAAAGCGTCATCTCACAAATCATGGCACATGCCACCCATTTCCAAAGTTCTGTATCAGGTAGAACCCGCTGAATCATCTAGCCACATGCACGCCGCAAGGTCCCGAGATCCGATTGGTATACATTATATGTTGCAGGGGCAATGGGAGTGACACCATCATTTCTCGTTTCTCGTTCCTCGTATCTCGTTCCTCGTTTCCCGTTCGTCGTTCTCGTCCTCCTTTCCGAGAACTAAACCCTATCCCCTCTGCGGTACCGCATGCCCCCTCAGTAGCGTCACTACAACACAATTTCATGCCTTTTGTTCAGCCCACTCCATCGCAACGTCAACCTGGTTGCGAAGCTCGTCCGCCAGCTTCGTCACCGAGCCTCGGTGGGGAAGCGTAGCCTTCCCCTTTTTCTAATTCTTGCAAATCGCTGCTACTCACCGCAGTCTAAGTCACCATCCCCTATTCTAATTCAATGATGAGGGTCAGATATCGATGTGCCCGAGGAGTCATGGAACCACCTCAGCCTGGATTCGATTTTCTCACGAGCTATAAAGGCCTTCGAGTAGACGGTATTCTCATCCAGTCTCATCTCACTAACCATAAGCACCCAAACGACAAAGTATCAAAGCAACAAAACACGTTTCGTCCGGGAAAACCATGAAGGCCACCATACTCATCAGCACTTTGTTCGCTGCTGCCGAAGCATGCAACACATCTGCCACGGGAACCACTCCGCTAAGGAAGGAGGCGGACAAGAAGGGTGTTCTTATCGGGTCTGGAGCGATCAACCCGACGTACCTCGATGATCCTCAGTTCGCAGCTGTCCTCGCCGAGCAGTTCGAGAGCCTCTCCCCCGAAAACGAGATGAAATGGTCCTTCATCAACCCGACCAAAGGGTACTACAATTGGACAGCAATCGATCGCCTCGTTGACTTTGCGGCGCAAAACAACATGGTAGTCAAGGGCCACGGGCTCATATCGAGCTGCTGTAATCCCGACTACCTACTCAACATCACGGATCCCACGTCTTTTCGAACTGCGATGACGGCACATTTCGAGGCGGTCATGCACCGATATGACGGCAAGGCAGATCGCTGGGATGTCGTTACCGAAGCTCTCGAAACGATGGGCGGCGGTCTTCAAACCAACGACTTCTACAAAGTTCTCGGTCCCGGCTACATCGAAGACGCTTTCCGCATCGCCCGGGCGGCAGCCCCGAACGCCAAGCTGTTCATCAATGAAAATCTTGTCGAGCAATACCCCGGAAAACGCCAGGAGCTCTACGACTTGGTCTCCGGGTTCGTGGCCGGCGGGGTCCCGATAGATGGGGTTGCCCTCCAGATGCACATCACCAACATAGCCCCAATCCCGGGCGTTATCACGGAAATGGTCAACTCCTACACCGCGCTCGGACTGGAAGTGTCAATCGCAGAAATGGATGTCCACACCCTCAACGACACAGTAGAGACTGACATCTACGGCGCGGTCATCGGCGAGGCTCTCGAGGCAGGAATCACCGACATCAGCTTCTGGGGCTTCACGGACAAGCATGCTTACACCTGGCTGCCCGGTGCGAAACCATTGATGTTCGACGAAAACTATTGCCCCAAGGGTTCGTTCTATGCCGTACACAGTGCGCTTGAGAATTTTGCGAATGCTATCTAGGGGCTTCGCTTCCCGTTGTGTTGCAGGACGTACCTGAATACTCCTAGACGCCAGTTGACTTAACTTCAATTAACAAAACCAACTGAGCTACTTTATCTCTGAACTTCGACTCGTGACGACCTAATTCTGGTACTTGGAATAATTTGGTCATCAAGGTGTATATTATTTACAATGAAAGCTAGTTATCTTGCCAGTAGGGGTCTCATATACTGCTGGAAGCGATGCCCGCTGCAAGGCTTTGACTCAACTACCTAGCCAATCAAGTTCCCCTTGAATTTGAAATGTTGCGTTTACCCCCTCAAGTGAACATTGTGGATGCCCTCACATTCACTTGGTTCTGTCGCTGGTGCAAACGTTTCAGACTGTCCTACGCCGCTACTTAACATTGAATCCCTCAGGCCATGGCGAGCTTGGTCCACCATTTCTTCCACTGTTCCACCTCGAATGCTGCTCATTCCTGGTCTCGCACGGGTGATGCACCCTCGCAGCCTACTTTCCGCTTCTTCGGTGTCGAAGACATCTTCCCCTTCTGATCATTAGTGATCAACAATTTGACCTTCTGCTGGTCGTAGTCAACGGCATCTGGCATCTCGTTTGCCCTTGACGCTGCGACATCCGGCGCCGTATCCAAGATGGTGCATGATTTTGTCCACCCTGCTGAGCAGCAAAGTGCTCGTCAATTTCTGGGAACGTCGTTCGCAGAATTAAACAGCTTTATGCCCGAGGCTCCAGGGCTATTAGCCAAGGCAGCTCCAGCTTCTCATAGGTAAGTATGAGAATACAACCGCCTCGACGTGTTCCACGAATCATTTACAAAGTGATAAGAGGGACAAGAGAGTAGCATGCTCGGATAAGAAGATTGCCGCTGTTGGAGATCCAGCAGGGGTCACTTCGATGAAAATCGTTAGGTATGGCTGCATGATTACCATTCGGTGCACGACAATGCGATTGGCTACAACGGTCAGGATCAAAAGGAAGTGGGCAGAAAGAGGACGTGGATCCTGGGCGCATTGTCTTGGTATGCGGAGGAGCATCTTTCCCGGTACACACTTATAGGGTATACATACATCAGCCTATCTTGGGGGTAAAGCACAGGAGGCTGCGATTCATGTAACAGCCCAGACGATGAGACGACTCTTGGGTGAGGCAGAACGGATGCAGGACTTGTGGGATGCGACTTCTACACCACCGCCAGTGCCGGAGCCCGGTCAAGATAGTACTGGGTCGCAGTCACGGAAACGTGTGCACTGGCAGGTTGACTCAGGAAGTAATGATGATGATATTGATACTGGTGAGAGTGGTGACTGCAAAGATGATTCTGGAGATGAAGACTTTGAGGAGGACAAAGAATCACCTGCACGTTACAAGAGGCGGCGGATAGAGGCAGAAACTTGTCACTCCAAAGACACTCATTTACCTGAAAGGAGGCGGACACGTTCATGCACACGTGAGCATGAAGACCTAGCTTAGATATCTATTATGGGAATTACCTTCCCTGCTTTATTAATAATTATTCCTTATGACTATTTGTCCAGAAAAATTGCATTGGGTTGGGCATTGTTTTGCTGGACACTGTTTTGCTGGGCTTCATTTGCTCTGGCCCAAGAGTATCACACGGGATCAGAATCCGGTTTTTGCAGGGCCTACATGTACGGTACAGTAGCCTCGCTTGGGTAGAAGCCCCAGATGTTTCGGAGCATGAAAAATTGTCAGCTGCCTAGTGCCGAGAACTTTACGGCTTCCATCGGCCGGGAGCAACTTATCCCTCGCTCATCAGCCTACCGACTGTATGTTCATGCAATGGCGCCATGTCGTAGGTCGTCGCATGGACCTGTTAGGTTCCTCATCAAGGTGACTTCGGTTGAAACTGAGGCCGTGTTGAAATATGATTGAAGGATGTTTTGTACTACTGAATGCAGAACCTGTACTCGTGCTTGTTAAAGTACCCCACCACATCCAGAGGCTGAATTTACAACAAGACTCGTGCGCAGCAATGCATGTCTCGCAGTTCCTCCAGCGTGTCTTTTGATGGAGTGCTCTTCATCTGTTGTTGCGAATTCCTTTTGTAATTTGCTCATGTGAGGCTATTAACCAGGCGCTAGGTGGAAAAATACGAACCAATCAAGGCCTTCCGGCGACTGCATCCCCTCTGGTCCATCGTCGCCGTCGACTCGCCGAACAGAACTTTCATTCACTGCTGAAAAGCATTAATGCAATAACGTGAATTCAATTCGCATACAGCAAGGTACAGCACTGTACTGTACTGTACGAAGCAGAAGATATTCGAACAGAGCCAACTTCTTGGGTTGCCTTCCGAAAGTTGTTGCCACCTTTCGTTTCGCCCAGTACAAGAGTAGATGACGTCATGCAGATGCGGTTACTAGCGGCCCTTCCAATCATTTTCAAGTGTGATTGTATCCTTGTCCATTTTGAGGATGGTAGAATGTCTGTGACTAATGATGGCCTTGACAATTTAGGTTCATCTTTTACGACCCTTCCTTCAACAGCACGGCACTCTTGACCAATCAGAGCAAGCGTTACTTACTTGAGCAATGGTTAATATGAGTGGCCTGATCGCAGTGCAGCGTCTCCTGTGCTTGCGTGCTGTGCTCTTTTCAGGAGCCGACTAGAGGCTGAAAATGGTGAAGCGCCTTCTTGGGAGTGGAAGAAACCGTAACAGGACAAAAATAGTATTCCGATCAAGCTTGGCTCCCTGCTAGGCTGGCGGACCCGTTCGTGGAGAAATGACTTTATTTGACGAGCATACCCACCTTCTCTGAATCTTGTCGTCCCTTTTGTGAGGCCAAAGACCGTCATGCAACATGAACTTCGAAGGTGACTAGTCTCCTTCTTCAAGCTAAGACAAAGCTGGCCATTCGCAGACATGCCATCACAACCTGCGGCAGAGAGTCCGGGCATGTACGTCAATCCGGCGGATCTCTACAAACGCCCTGTCGATCCAGTCCCGCCTGGGAGTTTTGGTTCGGATCGCCTCGATCCTGATTGCATCCGAGCAGCCAGTCCTCAGATGAGCACATCGTCCAGGGAAGACGCAGTCGTTTCCAAGACCTTCGACATACACTCAGATCAACCTGACAAGCCAAAGCAACGGGGTCGCCCGACAGTCCAAGCTAGCCAGAAACGTTTTTGAAAGACAAGGCAACAACAGGGCACCAATGATAAGCAAAAAGAAAATAGACAGAAGAGAAATAGACTTAGATCACCAGTGTCTGCAGAGATGATGGTTTCTAACGATAGAGCCAACAACACACCTACTACCAGCAGAGACTCCACTACTAAACATGACTGCCACCTCAGGTTCAATCAGAGCAACCTTGATTGCCTCAAGCCTAGCCGGCCCCTGAATCACAAGATCATCAACACCTTTTTCTATCTTCTCATAGCTTTGTTCCCATTCACCGTCAGGTTTGTCGACTCTGTCTCCCAATCCAGCCAATCTCCTACGCACGACAAGCCCGAGCGTTCTACATTTTTCCATCCAGAGCTAATCACCCTTGTTCCCATCTACTTCCATCCTTCTCAGTCCTGCGAGGAGCACTGGGTCTTGTGCGTCCTTGACTCTACCGGAATACGGGTGTGGAACCCGATGCCGGCTGAGAACACTACGCAGGTTGTTTCAAAAATATTATCTAGCCATCAGCGTCATATATTGGGGCCAATCAAGGAAATGGATTGTCCCCGGACAGGAAGCGTCGACACTGGAGTTGCCATCATTGTCAATGCTGTTTGCATTGTTTCAGCTACGCTCGGCACCGAGATGCGGTTGCCTGAAATACGAGAAGGCTTCCTGTGGCGGGATGTGCTGAAGTTTATGTTGAGGATAAGGATTGGGGACCCATTTCGTCTCTGCTGGGGGAGCGAGTTCGATGACGACACAGTCCTGCTTGAATGTAGCGATTCCGAAGACAACGAAGGGTGGAAAATCCTCTGCAGCAATAGTCGGGTATCTATCAGCTACGAGGCGGCCAGTAAGGCAATTGAACATCAACAGCAGCGCCTTGACACAGCGGCAGCGGAGAAGAGGGATAGGAGGAATAGCATCATAAGGTCCGGAGCTTGCATTCGCGACATGCTGGGTTGCCTCGCTACGTTGGCGGCGTCCCAGAGGGACCAGCTTGACAGGCTTGAGGAAGACAGTGAGAACTTGGAAAACAGTCTTCGTCTGCTTACCAGAGTGGATGAATGTTTATTTAAGGTGTCTTCGTCGGCGACTGAGGAGTACCCGCCCACTGCGTCACTACAATCTGAGACACGGGATCGACTGCAGGAAACGATGATCTGTCGAGCGCGTGGTGAGTTTATGGCCAAGACACTCAATATGATTGCCAGGGCCGTGAGCGAAGCCGTCGAGATGCTTGAGGCTGGAAAATGAATAGGAGCGAAATACAGAAGAAGCTGTTTTTAACGTTCACTTACGTAAGCGTGTGGGAGAGTGCGTATCATCAAGAGTCACAGAAACTTCGGGAGGCGATTGGAAGGAACAAGAACATACCGGCATTCCGCATTTGAGCTCCACACGATGGACCGTGCAATGTTCGTCGAGGGATATTCATGATGCATCTGCGTGCTTCTCGCCTTTTCTTTCCAAGTGTGGATTCAGTCTCCTGTTCCAGATGAGGTTGTCACGGCACGGGGACGAATACGACTTTGTGCCCAGACCGGAATTCTCTCTCATTCACAAGGCGAACTCCTCCCGCGTAGTAGTGCTCGACAGCTTAGATTTCCTTGAACTCCACCGAGATGTGAGCCCAGGTATTGGATTCAAGCTTGCTCCTCTCTATTCTCCCGGCATGCAACAGGACATCGGATCGCTGGCACGTCTCAGACATCTACAATGCTTACGTAGACCGGAGCGAACTTCTGCTAAGCAACAGAGACCAACGTACCCTCGCAACCTCAAGAGGCTGTGTAGTAGTCTACAGGTTGCCGTGACTGCTTTGTTCTAGTTACCTAGGAGCCCGGCCGAAACCACACGGAGTCATTTCCCAGACGGGCCTGCGGACAGGACTGTCCCACATCTCGATCAACTCCTCTTGTACCAACAAAGATCTGCAACCCATACCATGTCTAATGACTGATAAGCTATCCGGTCTGGTGCTGCGACTCCATCCCCGGGTTGGTCTCGATCAGGCCATGCCTCACTTGACCAGTCTTCACGTTAATTATTTCTTCACCTGCCGGGACAGACAGACATCCTTTCAGCCAAGACAGTGTGTATGTCATGATCCAGAGCCAGGTCTCTCACAACATGGCCCTTGATTCACTATTCGAGCGGCATATATTACACTGCGAAGTCCTCTGACTATAGAGCTGTGACTTTCGTTCTTGAAGCCAAATTTGTTGAGCCCGTAGTGGTCTTCGGAGAGTCCCACATTTTTAACGTTCACTCCGTCATATTTGGCAGACTGCTCGAGAACACACTATTGATGCTATTAGCACTGTCCTAAAAAGGATACCTGCCTTACTTACGAATTGGCGTTTACGAAAAAATCATAGCCGAAAAACTTCTGTTTGCCACTTTTCGAAGAATTTGAATACACGGACATGAGCAGCACGCCTCGTAAATGCGCTGTGCAGATCAAGCAAATCAAGCGAGTCATATTCTAGGTTGGCTAAAATCAGTGGGTTCGACCCAAGAGGCCGGAGAGCTTGCGCCGCCCACCATCCCCATATCCCGCAGTTGGTCCCACGGTGCGGCGTGCCCAAGAAGAGGATTGCCTTGGTCTGTTCAGCAACGGCGATCGGGCGTTGCGACCGAGATGAGTCGCCTTGAGACTGAGCCTGCCTTAAGCCTATGATTGGCCAATATGCTAATTCGAGCAAATGGCAGAGCATTCGAGTTGACCACCAATCCTGTTACATACCTGGTGAGGGTAGCGAGAGGCGTACCCAAGCGCGGCGGCAAGCTGTGAATGATAATCTTACAAATTTGAGGCTCACAACCCGTATAGTTTATTTTCATCAAGGGCAAGACTCTACCCTTTATATATGCTTCCCCTTCTGTTCTTCCAAATTTTAGAGAAAACATGGGGAACCAAAATAAGGTCTTTGCCCAACTCCAGCAAATGTGCTATTTCCCAACTGAAAGCTCCGAGAACGCATGCTGAGCAATTGGTCAGCCGCGGCAGTGAAGATCAATTTGATGTTGTGAAGCGATAGTTTGTTGATTTCATTGGAGAGTGCATTGATGATCGAACGGAGAGCGGAGCGCCAATCGAGTTCTGTACAAATCACCGTGGTGAGTCAGTCAAATCTTAGCGCTGCAATATTTCACTCTACTTACCCATTAACCCAACCATCCTGCATCAGTTCCACCTTCTAAGAGACACGGGGTATTCATAAAGCAAACATCTCCATCGCCATGACACGCACTCGAGCTCAAGCACGCGCAGATCCCAGCTCGCTCCAAGACACGACTTCCCTTTCCCAAGGTACTGGACGGTGTTCTCTGTTCATATACAAAGGCTAATCGTTGGTAGCAGGAAGCCATCATAACAGAGTGCGCAGGACTGGACAGCAGAAAGCTCGTCGCCGCCAAGGCTGGGTCCTAAATAAGCAGATTGAACCGACCCTGCTCCCGAATTCGACACCAAGACACGCTCCGCCGACCTCCCTACAACGAGTATCCAGATCGCCCATAGCTCCTCAAAGGACGCATCGAAGGCGACCTCGTGACGACGAAGATACCCTGGAAGACAGTCGCACCTCAAAGTGTCGCCGGGTATCTGTTTGCTCGCACGAGTCCGCACAGGAAGAGACGGCCGATGGGCTTTATGCTGTTGCTCATTGGGCAAGCGAAACAGGCTGGCCGCAAGAATATTTCGCACAAGCGCCCAGTATGCAACACTTCCTCGCCAGAAAGAAATCTTCCTCATCTTTAACGCGGAAACGAGCAGGGTCTGGCTCAGCCACATCCAGAATGCCGAGTGATCAAAAGCCGAGGGAGGAGAAAATTGCCCCATATCGCGACCCACGATATAAGATATTGCTTGCGACCAAAGGAAGTTTCATGGACAAATCCGACCTGGGAATCACCATCACAAGCAAATCCACAGTCAATAAGTTACTCGAAGCGACCCAAGCATACCCCAGAGACTCTCTCTTCCGTGACGATATATTTGAGACAACTTGTCGAAAGGTCGCAGACAGAAACGAGGCTAGGATAATACGCGACATTACGCCTTTGATCGTTTTCCCCAGCGGAGAATCTCGCCACATACGGCGCAAGCGAGCTTAACTTTTTGATGGAGAGGATCAATGAAGGCTGGAACAACTCTATTCCACTTACTGTGCACGCCCCCGCAACCTGACTACTCCGTGGGATTCAGACGGGAGGCGTTCACCGCCGCCCAGCTTGAAAAGCTTTCACCGTTCATTGGCGACTTCCTTGGTGCGGACCAATCGTTCTTTATGGCGACGTACCTGATATACTTTCCCTTTCTGACATGCGAAGTCAAGTGCGGCGCTGCGCCGCTTGAAATAGCTGATCGTCAGAACGCCCACAGCGGAACACTTGCTGCGCAAGCCATCGTCGAGCTATTTCGGCTTGTTAAGCGCGAGGTGGAAGTCAATCGCCAAATCTTGTCCTTCACCATTTCGCATGATCATCGATTTGTTAGGATCTACGGTCACTATCCTATCATAGATGGAGAAGACATCGAGTTTTACCGTCATCCAACCCACGAATTTTCTTTCGCTGCTCTTGATGGAAAGCAAAAATGGACGGCATACTCCTTTACGAAGAACGTGTACGAGCTTTGGATGCCTACACACCTCAAAACATTTTTTGGGTATTGACCAGCTGCCGTCGCAGTTGAGTTTCGATGTCCCACTGCTTGCCGAAACCGGGCTTTCCCAAGAGCTTGAGTGCCATCAGTTGTCACCGTCAAACAGGGACTCGATCCAAGCGACCGACCAATCTGATCTTGCTGACGAACAACATATCACTCCAAATACTTCGGTCACCGGCTCAGTATATATCCCAAAGAGCCTTTCTGGTTCCTACAGACACATGATACCACTAGCGCATCACCTGATCCCGCACGAGCGGCTCAGGATCAGCGTGGCCGCCATGCAAGTCCTTGCTGGCACCGCTCTCGTCATGAACGAGAAGGGGGCGGTTCAAACCCCACGCCATGATGTGTGCAAGGCACTTCTTCAGCGTGCTCCCCAGAATCCCAGGATTTCCATGCCACTCCAAAGATAGCATGGATATCGAGCTTCTTGTCCCCTTCTGTCATGCCTCCCCTGTCGCTGGACACCCCGGATCCGCAAAGACCTACGATATCGTAGACGGTGAGTACTACTGGCCCGGGATGCTGTATTTCGTGCAACGTTGGGCTGCGAACTGCCAGCATTGCCGCCGAGCGAAGTCGCGACGAGAGCCCTGTCGCGTCAGGAAATGCCTGTCCCACCTCCGCACTCAGCCGAGCCAGGACCTCCGGCTTTGACAGCACGTGGAATGTGACAATTGACAACGTCCAAGCGGTTGTTTCCGTGCCGGCACTCAAAAGGGCCATCGCTTCTGCCGATAACCGTGATAAGGCCTTCTCGCCAGCTGGGAGAGTCCTAGAGTTTAAGATCTCTCGAAAGATCGACTCACTCTCATCCGTGATATCTGAGCGGGTATTGGCCTGAACTCTGGAAATCATGTTGGGAATGCGGGTGTGGAGCGTGTACACTAGCATCTTGATGTCCGTACCCATCCAACCGCAGCGTGCTAAGAAATTGCCGAGGCTGACGAGTGACCGGAGGGCTGAAATGAAGCGGAAAATAAAGTCGTGTTTAGGAACGAGTAGGTAGGCTGACGCCAGTTAGGCTCCCAGCCCTGCTGCGTGAGCAAGCCCAGTGACTCGCCAAAAGAATAGAGCGAGATCACGTCGGTGGTGAAACACGAATAGGCTGTCGTGACGTCGAAAGCCTCCTGGCCCGTGGATCTGAGCAGCTTTCCGCGCAGGAGCTCAAGCTGCTGTATGACCTGTGGCTCGAACCGGAATATGCACTGACGTGAGAAGTATCAAGCAAGAGAGGCAGATCAATCAGGACAATGGTACGAAGAATCGGGAATAGGTCAAATAGGAAATGGCAGTTCTAGCTTCCACCTACCTGAACTTGGCGTATAAGGACCGTAACGATATCCTCGACAATATCGTTGTGAAGGGGGATGTGGTTGACTTCAGCGAATCCGAAGACGCGGTCGCTAATCTAATGCTTGATAGCGTCTCTGATGGGGAGGGAGATAAGCGTGATGCAGACCAAGAGGACGAGGTCGACTGTGAGAGCGAGACTAGTCTCTTCAAGGAGTTTGTATGCAACCAGACTAAGTTCTTGCCTAGCGAAATACTGATCTCAGCAGGTAAGCCCGCAATCGGCAGTCATCCCTGACTCCATCGAAGGAGCCCAAACCCAACGATACGCGGATAGTGCTATTAACGGACTCCCCCCGGCCCAATCTATACGTTTTAGAGGCACAAAGATCCCCATGACCGTTACCTCTCGACCTAGAAAAAGGAAGGATTGACTACTTAGGTTCCTCATCAGACCGGTTACCATCCTCCCCATCACCACTATTTCCTCGATGTCATTTCCTTCTTCGTCGTTAACACTAAACTCAATAAGTGGCTGTTCTGCTGGTTCCATATCTTCTAATTCGTCTTGCCGGGCTTGCTTTGCTCGTGCAAGTAATGATTCCTATATATAGTTAGATAATTTAATGCGCACATAGACGCGGTAGCTTATATATTTAGTAACTCCCCCAGTTGGAGCCCTACGGTACGCTAGCCCAGGTGGTTGTCTACTTTCGATGTGTTGAATGATCCTGTCCCGAAGGGCAAGGTAGAAGCGCTTGAATAGACGCAGCTTATCAGGGTCCTAGTGATTGCCAAGGACTACGTCATCGTAGCCCATTTCTGCGAGGACTCCGCGGCACTACTCCTTCGTCTCTGGCTCTAGATATATGCTGATATCGATACCAGCCAGGGGTCGTAGCATTTCGGCTAGGACCGGGCGGTCGATAGGGATCCCCTAATTGCAGGCCTTATCTAGGCCAAGGTAATAATAATTTATCCAGGGCTGGCCGTGGATAACGTGAGGACGATTCTTCTAGAGGCGTATTTTATATAGATTCCACGCTTCGACGAAGTCGAAGAGCTCTTAACGCAATACACCTTCGAAGACAGCGTAGATAGCAATCTAGTCCTCAAGCATACTGCCGTCAAAATCCCCATCCCTAGCAAGCTCTTCAAAGTAGTCTACCTACTGTCGGGAATAGACGTGAAGCATGCGTTCCCACTAACCCTCGATTTTGATATTCTTCGTACTCGGTGCCGCCTTATAGGAATCCTTTAATCGTTTGCCCTGTTGGAAGACCTGCCCATTCCATTCTACACATCCGCCTGTAGCTAAAGCAAAGTTCCAGTGGGCTGCTGCGACTAATGGCGTTTCTCTACCCCTGTCTGCTTGCAGAAACCACGGGCGGAAGCTATAGGCCGTCAATACACAACTGGTAGTTTGGCTCCGGGACAAGGAACTGCCCCTTCTTCCTCCGCATCGTCCTTTTGCGCATCTCAACCTCGTTTAGGAACATAATTTAGTACATCTCAAAGAGGGGATCTCTTGGTACCCAGAGCTGCTATTGCTGGCGCAGATATGGCTAGAGAAACCTTCTGCCGTATCCTGCAATAGCATTAGACCGCTGCGTCATCTCGACAATAACCTGCTCTGTCTTCTCCAATAAGGCAAGGCGTTCTTCATCGCTATTAATGCGACGAACCCAGCGGCGGTCCGGGTGAAGTCTGATCCGTTTTAACCCTCTTTTAGTGATAGGCCAGTCTTGCCTCTAAAAGACACTCAAGGTCTACTTCTCGGTAAGGCCAACGCGGAAGACAAGGTCACGGATAGCTTCAATAAGCTCAGGCGTCTCAATGGTACGTGATTGCTAACGTAGAAGTCCCCAGCTAGCTATCCGCCGGGAGATTATACTAAGGTCGACAGCGATATAGTAACGCTTCCGAAGCTTATGCCTAATCTTACTTCGCGAGGCGCCATTAAGGTACAGAAAAGTAATATAGTCACGGTACTAATCGATAGGACTAGGTAGCCGTGCCATAGCGTTAGAGGTAAGTATATAGGTAGGGGCAATCTCTTAGTATTAGAAAAGGAAGACTATTAGGACGGAGCCCCTATTTCAGCAGGCTGAACTAGCTAATTTACACTACCCCGCAGCGGCTCAATAGCTAGCCCGGTGCAGACTAGGCAACCAGTAAATCAGACGAAATGCAGTGCCACTATTAGGGAATAAGAACAATTAAGACTCCACCTTTAGAAGTACCCGTTGGCCGGGCCCCACCCGGCACAACTGTGAGCTCGTACCTCCCTCACAGTTGGGCACAAAATTCCCGCACAGGCACAAGAAGCCCGCACATCAAAGTCCCCTAATTTTGTATGTGAATTTGGCACCTTTTCATCATATTGATTCATTACAACGTATGATTGATTTAATGAATGTTGAAATTGAAGCTCTGAAGACGGCGAAAGTGCACACATCGAAGAACAAGGCGGCAATCGCGTAATTGAGGTCAATTGAGCCCGTCCCTTCGACCAGCTAAGCAGCCGGCCTAGGTCGACTTCCCACGCATTTTAGCTATGACTCTGACCAAAAGGGCCAGCCTGAGTGGCGCGCTCGACTCTCCATTCCTTTATTGACTCCTGTATATTCTTCCAAAGGCGCCGCGGCGCCGTATGGTGGTGGGTAGAGTGGTGGGTAGATTGGTGGGTAGATTGGTGGGTAGAAGATAAGGTAGGTAGGGAAGGTAGATACTGTATATATGCTCAATTCTTCAAAATATGCCACTTTATATTATACATCCCAATCCTCCTCGTCGAAATCAATATCCATCTTGTCTACCTCCTCAGCCTCTACAATCATCCCTAGCAGCTTCTCCGAAGAGATGAGCTTCCTCGCAAACCAGTTACCCATGCACTCCAACCTCTGGAGGTTCTCTGGCGATAACCTAAGCCTATCCCAGCTCTGTGTACGGCGTTTGCCCGAGAATTGTTGTTCTGGTTCAGCGGATGAGGGTGTGATTGAGAGGATATTGATGGCCATACGGTAGAGACGAGGATAGCGCCGGCGCTGCTCTGGAAGTAACCACCATTGAAGAGGAGTTAGTTATCTTTAGAGCATCAAGATCGATAGTTTTATCTTCAATAAATGCCATAAATGTATCTTCATCCTCTTGTGAGGTAGGTTGGACTTTTAGACGATGTTTCAGCCGGTCTAATTCATTCTCTACCCTCTTCTTCAAGGATGGATGACACGTATTGATATCAGCAGCAGCAGCAGCAGCAGTAGGGAGTGATTCATAAGGAAAATGCGCGTATTCCTTCTGCCAGATCGAATAAGCAGCATTAATAGTCTTCTGATGCCACTCTTCAGGCCAGTTCTGAAGTAGATAATGCTTCCGCTTTGAGGGATCGAGAAGCATCGCAGAGGCATATACTGGCGTTGACTCAACGAGGGCGTAGTATTTATCAAGGATAAACCAGCCCATCTCAATAAAATGAACCATTCGGAGGTCCTTCTCTGGGCCTAATTTATATAGCATCTATAAAACATTAGTTTTTAAGCGTTTTCTTAATGAAATAGCATATACCTTCTGATCCTTAAAGAAGGTGAGGATAGCATCCATCAGGGTAAGGCTCTGGGATAACGAAGCCTCACTGCCTTTAACCTATAGTGTACCACTAGCAAATACAGAGAGAAACCTCTCTGTACACTTAAGTATATCCCACTCAACGCCATTAAGTCGAAAGCTATTGCGTTCAGGGTGTTTATCAATAAAGTCCTTAATCTCTTGCTCCTTACATGTTATACGCTTGATGAGATGATACCATGAGGACCATTGA
Organism: Diaporthe sp. PMI_573; assembly: GCA_021399435.1. Taxonomy (NCBI): domain Eukaryota; kingdom Fungi; phylum Ascomycota; class Sordariomycetes; order Diaporthales; family Diaporthaceae; genus Diaporthe; species Diaporthe sp. PMI_573. Next base: position 177,948 of record JAJTUP010000085.1, on the reverse strand, counting down.
GTGTTGTTATCAATCCTAATGTAATGCCGACAGCCTCGATCTATTGATCATGATAGATAGAGCTGTTTCGAAGCCATACAGCTAGGTTATGAAGCTTTTGGAGCGCAGTAGTAGCACCCCATCCTTCAAACCTTTATGCTTCGCTTTAACCTTACTCTCTCTTCTCTGGGCTTGTTCATAAGCTCTTATTGAGGCCAGGTTATCTTCAACAACCAGTACATTAAGATAGGCGGAGAATAACTTGTAAGGGTCGGTGTCTTCCGTCTCTTCAACAGCCGCAAGAGCAGATTTGAGAGCCTCTTTTGAGGTGGCAAGGAGAAAGGCTTAAAGGGCAAGGTTAAGAATATAATCAAGGCAGCGGATATGGTGTGTAATTGGATTATAATCAATCTGTTTGATATAAGTAAATACCCATCTAAAAGCTAATAGTGTATACAAACCCCAAATTCAAGTTTTAGAGACCGAGAGAGCTCTGTTAGTAGAGTATCATTTAAAGTGGCGTTATCTCCAGTGTGATAGCCGAGTTTAGTTGTTATCCCAAAGGATTTAAGAGTACGGAGGATGATAGCCGCCTGGATCTCTCCAGAGTGGCTAAAGAGTACCTGTGGGAGTACTAGCATCCCATGTTTAAACTGGTAATCCTGGGAGATCCACCTAACACAGATGCAGAGATATGCCTTTCGAGCTGGGGATATCCACATATCTGTTGATATATGGATATCCCCAATAGCTTCCTGGATATTATTCTGGAGTATTTGACGATATCTCTTGTAGTTGAGAACCAGGGTACGAGTAAATGTTCTTCTGCTAAACTGTGCAAGATCCGAGATCTCTGGATTAGCAGAGAGGAGGAGATCATAGAGTTCTGGCCACTTAATAGCATTGAGAGGAAGCCTCCTTCTAGCACAGAGTGCTAGCAATGCCTGGAGATGCCGCGGCCGATTATAAGCCTCTCAGAGGACCAGTTCTCTCGAAGCCTCATCCTTTTGAAGCAAAAACGAATTCATAAACTGCTGGCCAGGCACTAATTTAGGCTTAGAAGAGGCTTGCCGGTCTTCCATATTTAGCCACCTCTTCTACAGAGATGGGTAACTGAGACAAAGATGATCCCAAGCTTCTAATGTATATATTATACTCCAACTCTTCTTCTTATTATCCTAACAGGCGATACAGTAATGTAGGCGTTTATTTGACGACTTTCCACTTTGATCAGATCTCTCCTTTGGCCTGAATTCAGGCTCCGAACCTCTGGCATATTGAAAGAAGGTCTAGATTGAAAGTTTCTCGGCGGGAATCGAGGCAATACTCGGAGGAGCATTGGAAGCAACACTGGGCGCCGGCAAGGAGAGGTTCAGCGTGGAGGGCGTTGTAGGGACGGTAAGGGATAATGAATCCTGTGAGAAAGACATTGTTAGAGGTCTATATAGTAAAAATTGAGTATAAAACAATATCTTGGTGAGGATGCTGGTAGTAACAGGCAGGAAAGGAGATGAGAACTAAATTGATTTCTTGCAAAAGTTTCTAGCTACATATATATGTAAAGGGGTGAACTATTCAACATAGTGCCAAGTAGGCTGCAGGTAGGCAGTAGCCGGGTTAGTACAGGCAGTATGTTTGGTAGCATCTGAACTTACGTGAGAGGTCACTATAATATATATCAAGCAGAACCAATAAAATTAGACGACTCTTTAAGGACTTCAGCATCTACAATTATACAATCTTATCAAATGATAAGATCTAATTGACCAATTAGGAGCGGGTAGAGTGGGCAGCTCTACCCACTTCTACTCTACTCTACCCAGGTAGAGTAGAGTAGATACCTCCTCTACCCCACCGGGTAGAGTGGGTAGAGCCCCCTCTATAATGCCCAAGTATGTGCCGCACCTGCGGTTTGATCCGGCCCGCTTGTGAAACTCGACGGCCCATATAAAATTGGCGCTGGGTAATAGCCCATCTATAAAGCGTCAGTATCTCTATGCAGATGTATTCTAATATCTATATCATACCACTTCTGTGTAGGTTGGAGGCCAGACTGTGTTCCTGTTGGACTTGTAGATATAGGTGCGAAAGCCCTTTTGGAGAAGTGTGTAGACTTCGTATCCACATATTGTGTGTAGCTTGTCTAGCTTTTTGATGACAGTGGCACGTCTCTTGAAGCTCCTCAGCCTCTAGCGCTTGGCATCCTTTGCGGAAACTTTGGCAATGGGGCCATTGATTGGAATGGGTGGAGTCATGGTGGGCAATGCAGGTGAAGAGGAAAGAATGAGCCTTATGGCCCAGGAATGAGAGCGGCAGCCTCCTTAAATAGTAGGGTCCAGGGCCTTGGGCAATGTGTTACGATATCCGGGATCTTTGTTGTTGCTGTTCTGTCTCAACAATGAGCTACGCTACAGGTTGTTTAAAGCCAGACTGCTGGCCTGAGGCCCGAAGTCGGGCTCTAGAAGCGACTATGTATATGATGTACCAAGCATAGCAAACAAAACCGCAAGACCTCAAAGATCCATAGTTATGGATGGGGCCCCTTTCGATATCCCGGCAATTATAGGCGCCCTACTACCACGGGAGGCCATATGTAATTTTTGCCTCACATCTCAAAACATAGCTGTAGCCACCACTCCTTTTGTCCAACCACAGAGGAGCCACGCGTTCGCCAAAACAAGATACCAGAACGGTGAGGAGAAGTCTCAATACTAGCGCTACTAAGAGCTCTCGATGTGTATGAATGCATGATATCTAAGGAAAACGAGGCAGCGATCTCCGACTGATCATGAGTTACGGAGCTTGAGTGTCATTCCCCCTCCCCGGTGGCATCTCCCATTTCGCTCCGCAGATTTCCATGGCACAGGCATGGCACAGGCTCAAACAGCAGGACTGAGAGCTGAGTAGGGCCACGGTATCACAATCTGTGCAAAGTGAAATGGATTTTTGAACCTGCTGCTACCTGTGCGCTGTGATCAGAGCAAGCTTCCATTTAGGGCTTCTGGTGCCTTCCTAAACACAAAAATGTTCAGGAGTCCATTATTTGGGATTTCGCAACAAATTCTGTCCGGAAAAGCTCCCGAAGGAGACAAAAACTCAAAAGGAAATTACTAGGCACTGCGTCAATATCATGTATGTCTCGATATGATTAAAGGTGCCTTGTTGGACAACATTGCCCAGGGAATAGTAGTCTATGTATAGTGTCGGGACAGGACTGTATTTGAAATCAAGTAATTGGATGATGTGAACAGAGCTCTTATTAGTATCACATGGCAACTAGAATGTCGGCCCCCTCTAACCGCCTAACCTGATCTTGCCTTCTTGTTCCCAGCAGTCACAGCTTTCCATCTGCGTGTAAGTGGACCACGCAAGACAAGCCTAGGCCTTAGCGACCTAGCGAAACGGCATCTGCTGGAGCGGCAAGGTCTTGGTGGTCCTTATGGGAGCAAATGACACTAAAGTTAAGGTTGGCTTGGATAACACTGTTAAAGAGATTTGTGGCAGCGTTGACTGGGTCTGATAAACCTGCGATTGTTTTGGTTGTCTGAAGTAGGCGTATGGCTAAGTTGCTGGTTGGAGAATTTCCTCTCTTGACGTTATATGCCCCTGTATCCTAAACATACAAGGAAAGAATTCACGATCTCATCTAGGCCGCAGACAAACCCTCTTTCTTACGATCAGGCATCAGCCAAGCTCTTCTGCTCCATCACTCCATACCTCCAAATCTCGCTAGAGTCTTATTATTAGATAATCTCCTGATAAGTAAAATAGTTCATCCGTCAGATAGATGAAGCAATCCAGCTGTTGGAATGGTTCTTGGCTCATGTACTTCGGAATCTGATGCTCAGGAGAATCAGGCTCAGCCTTCTGCCAGTAGTCGTGCAGCTCCATAGTATACAGCGGCATATATATAAGGATTCCGAAGTATGTATACAGCTCACTAATCGACATAGGGCGCCAGGCCCGTGGGTGAGGAAGGCTCGATTCGCGTTGGATTTTCTCAGCGTGCTGATTTGTATAGTAGGCTACCCTGTCAAGTAGCTCATCCGTGAAAAACGGCTGGAAGAGTTCAGTAGGAGACTCTGTACTTACCCCCTCAGGTACTCGAAGCTCTCCGGAAGCCCTATCCGCATCGATGTGGAGAGGCCCCCAGCCCTGAGGCAATCTATGAGGCGGCAGCGCAGGTTTCTGAGTAGATTTTGAGTTCTTTGTAGGCTCGACGGTATCTTCGTCCACTAGGGCACCCATACTGCTCAGATTTGATGACGGCTAATGAAAAAAAAAAAAAAAAAAAAAAAAAAAAAAAACGATAGATTTACTATCAAAATACGCGTCGCACTCATAGGATTACATCACGATCGATGTCTGGTGTTTGATGGTGGGCTCAAAATAACACGCCCCTATTGGCTGCCTACAGCCTTGGCTTTCTGGCCCGTGTAAGGGCGTAAGTCTCCATGCAAGGGATAGGACAGCGAAGGATCGAGTCGCAAGGTGGATATCATTCATGCTAACTGAGGAGCAGATCGCGGATAAGCTAACTCTAGGACTCAATCGGGCGAGGGAATAAAGCTCTCCTATAACTCGACAGAAACTTTACACTATTCGCCATGTTGTATTAACGTTATGTCTCCAGGGAGAGTTCGCTTCCCTAGGCGACCTATTCTGGCGAAAGGGTCGAAGCGCGGTGAAATGTTCTTTTGGATCTTCTCTTCTTTGTTCCCTTAACAACGCGGGTGGAACCAAACGGTGCCTTCTAGCGTGGGCAAATTAATTTCGCCCACTAATACATTAATACTTATTATTGAACCTTACGTTAATGGGACCTAATAATGGTGCCCGATGCCCTTTCTCTGTTGACCGCAGTACTAGCTTGCTATTGATGGCACTTTGAGTCGATCTGGAATTACTTGATGCCCTAGTTGTAGCTCCTTTTGGAGCAGGTGCATTGGATTGTAAGTGGCTCTTTCGCGGCTGCTTGCTTCCCTTGGTCACTGGAAATGCAGCCGGTACTTGTGTCGGCCGAGATAAGGGGCGCATATCTCGCGTGAAAGTGGAGTTGAACTGGGCAGTTTCTATTCCACAAGGTGGTAGAGCTTCTAACTGCGGGTAGCCTACCATAGTGGTCATCTCTCTTTGAAGCCGACGACGATGACTGAGTTTGAAACCGAGATGGTCAAAGTCTTTTTCATTAACCGTCATTAGTTGACTTCACAATCTGTACCCATTCTCTTGAAGCACGGATATATACTGCCAAAGTTTGAGACTTTGAAGGTGAAAACGTATTTGAGTATCCATTGCTGTAGAGTCGCCAATGTATGATAGCAGAACCATATTATAGAACTAAAAACCATTAATATATATATACAGATTGCATTTATGTTTAATGTCGCTGACGTCATATTAATGGTTGGAGCGCGCCCTTAGCCAGTTAGAGAATTAGGGGAATTTTGATTTTCGCCGCCTAGCTCGGTATCTAGATGCCACGATTTATTCTTTTTCGACCCCTACCTAGTATGACGACATCTCTATAACTTTTCGGCCCCTTCTATCTTTCCGTCCCTCTCCATGATCCCGAATTCTGTATTCTCTGTTGATATACTCTGCACGAGTACTGCACTACCTGGAGATTATTATATAAAGTACGGGCTGCCACGGGTGGCAGCCCGCTAAGTTTGTCATCAAAATGTTTATGATTCCTGGATTTGCTGCTGAACAAAGGAAGATAAGCTTTTGAGAGCGCGCAATGGCCTTTGAGTGGAGTGGACAAGCATGACGTCACGAGTAGTAAATGACCTCATACTCTTGGGACTAATCGAGAACAATAGGCAGTATCGGGGGGCTATCTTTGAAATTCACCCAGAAACCAAAGCAGCTTTAGTATCCGGAATCCTGGAGAAGGCCGCTCAAAGGAAGACAAGGACTATGGCGTACGTTAATAAGCTTAACGTAGCGGTTTCCTAAGGATGCATTACTCACCTCGTTTAGTGAAAGTCGTGATGTAGCAGGTAATACGATGTAAATGATCTCATCTGGTCTCTGTCGTGGACACATTGAGTCAGCTCAATAGATGAAAGGCGGGCTGCTGCCGCCATACTCCCTCGCAGTGGCATCACCTCTGGCGCTTTAAACCAGGCAACCAACATGTGATACGCATTCATAAATAGGATGATAGAAAACATGTCCAGAGATATTGGTACTTGCACGAGTCTTCGCGCTCTTCCAATTGTGAGATACGGAAGTGTGGTGTGTTTATGAAATATCCGGAGGCTGAACCATGTCTCTCGGAATGCATTTTACCGTGACGTAATATTGATTTCATGCGGATCTGGAACAGCTAGGAAAATCCAAAAGACAAACCTTACCTAATCTTGGACTTCACATGAGGCAAGCGTAGCGTTAATATGTCAAGGGCTTACGTCCGCCCTACGCCTAAGCAAGACTAAAACGAGCTCTCGGAAACTCCAGGACCCAAATGGTCTCTTGACTAAGGTCACTCACTGCGTGGCGAGACACCACAAATGCTTTCCTATCACAACAAACTTAATACCACAGTCGCCTATGCATGATTCTGCGTGCTACAAAGACGCGCTGTTTTCGTGCCGGTGTCGCGATCATAGATTCGCGTTAGGCTAGGTTGAGTGAATAATAGGGATAGGCACATGTTTAATACACATGTGTATTAAACTGCTTTTTATTATAATGAAGCAGCTTTTTATTCCGAATAAAAAGCGCGCTTTTTATTGCAATATAACTACCCGTATATGAAGCTGCCCAAGGGTCATATAATACAAATAACCAAGCCAAATTAGGTCAACTTTTTCCCCGTTTCTTCGCTCTCTGACCCATCTTGGACCTCAAATATATCCACAACTGTCTCTTCTCCGTCGGAGGCAGGTTAGTGAGTAAACTCGCCGATAACAGCGTCAACTTCCAGACTTAATACACAATAGATTTCCATATACATATCTTCGAGAGTAAGCCAACCGTCTTCTGTCAAATCTTCCCAGCTAACCACCGTAGAATCAACCTTATTGCAATGATCAAGAGGTTGATTCTGAGACTGTATTATCCTCTCTAGCACCCGTTCGTTCATATAGATAAACGCCAACTTGTCAGCGTTGGCTAGTGTAAGCCTATTGCATACCTTGCTGTAGAGGAAGTTAACCGCCGAGAATGATCTCTCTGAGGGAACTGAATTGGCTATAGTTCCAAAGATTCAGACAGCAAGTGTAGCCAGCTTGCTGCCCTAGTTATCAAGAAGCATCCAAGCATCTAATAGCGTCTATTCTTTTGAATAGACTAAGCCTCCCACAGCAAACTAGCCGCCCAATTATGCTCAGAAGTAGTTAAATTCTCAAACAACATAAAGGTAGTCAGCAGGATTAACTACTGACTTAAAGAACTAAAGCACTTTTATCATCAGCTGTTCTTCAAGCTTAGTCCCAACTGTATCAGGCCTTAATGCAAATCCTACATAATGAATATCATATGTCTATTTATCCATCCGGTTTAACCATACAGAATACAGCTCACTAAAATTCACATCTTTATATTGCTAAGAATCGTCAAGCGCTTTCCATTCTGCTTTAATCTCCAGCCAACAAGGAATCACATAGCCGATGTAATCCCAATCGGCTTCTAAGGCATACTGACGACTGCTAACAGGCTTAATTATAGCCAAAACAGTCTCTAGGCGTATCCAGAAGTGAGGGTTATTGACAGACTCCAGCACCCTCAGAAGAAGCTCAAAAAACCCAGAGGCTAGCTCTGCCCTCACGTCAGGACGGCAAGCGTATATTTGGAGAGGCTCTTTACAGTATAAAACTAACCGCAAAGCATTAAACTGGCTGCCCCAGCATATAGTTACACTAAAGCAAGCGGTTAGTTATAGCTAGAAGTCAGAAAAACTTAAAGACCTACACAGATAAAAACGCCTTATAGTAGCCCCAAGCTGCCTTTTATACCTCTCTCAATTAAGCCAACTACAGTTTCGACTTCTTGAAGAAGGTAACAATTAATATAGTACTTTTGAATGTCTCCTCAAAGAACAGCAGCTCTAGGATATCCTTAATAAGTAGCTATAACCTATATAAATCATAGAGGGAAAAGAAGCAATACTAGAATTCCTTTCTTACAGCCAAATACACATAAGCTTTCCTCATCACACTATCCATATCTATGCATAATAAATTAATTCGCAAGAAGTTACCCTTACAAATTATCTCCAGCTCAGGATACAAAAGATCAATATAGTGCTCAGCCGTATGTTGAATCTCTCCTATATTAAACGTCTTCCAATAGAACGCCAGACCATTTGCCACCTATATCAAGATATTAATAATTCGATAACTTATAATATTGTCTAAGACGTCAAAGATCACATTAATACATTCTATCTAGTCAAGGATATCTTAGACTTAGTTGTAGTACTCAGAATAAGTCGAGGCTAGCAGCCGCTACACTCAGCAGCAAGATAGTAGTTACTAGGCAGTATTTAGCCTACCCAACAGAATCCGCATTCGTTTAGACTCAAAGAGGTTAAATAGACAGCCATCAGCAAAAATTGCTCTAGCAGCAAGCTCATCAAACATCTACTTAAAGGTCTTATCCACTACAGGAAAATACTAAGCAAGTTAAGACTGCTGAGACTATTGCTACCCTCTGTAATTAAGGCAATAGCAAAGTAAGTACTTCTTCTAACGAATAGTACCCTTAGTTATCTCGTAGCCACAGTACTTACACTTAACTCGTAAGTTCTTAAACCCCAAGCTAGCATCCAAGGCAATTATGATAAATTCTCAGTAGACCTAGTAGTCAGCTAGCCTTCCAGAGGTTCTAGGCATTGTAGAAGAAGCACAAAGGGTCTAAAGATAGTGGGGAGTCAGATTGGGAAGTTTCAGGGAGATACAGCCACAGGCTATTAAAGGCTATAGAGAAAAGGAGGTCGGAACAGGGATTATATTGATCCAATACACTAAGCCTATTTTGGAAGACGCTAAACCTAATATAGGAGGGGAAATAATACATATAAAACACACCTGCTTTAAATATTTAATACAAAAAGCGCATTTTATTTAATAATACAGCTTTAAATCCATCCCTACTCAAATTCAATACAAAGTTATCCAGACCATTCTTAACCGTCCCAATTCGCCTCAGTGCACCCTACTGCGACCCTGCCGATGAACCCACTGCTGAAGGCACTACCCTTCAGAAGTATAAGTAGGGTCTATGCAGTAAGTTTCAAAATAATTATTAAATGACGTCAACCGCCTCATTCTATTTATATTTAAAACATAATTGCAAAAGAAGATAGTGGAGTTGATTTAGAAGAATGGAGATAAATCAGCTATGAAATAATCCTATCAGATGTAACGGGTAGCTAAGAGGTGTATGCCTGAGGCATTAATATGTCTGTCATAACAAAACCAGCCCCCAACGGGAGGGGTCTGTAACAGCAGCCACGGTAGGCAAGCCACCTAGCCGTCACAAAGACCCTAACCCTTAGCCCCACAGTCGCATCAAGACTTCGCAAGCCAGAGAACCGCCAGAGCTCCGCTCCCCCCTTTTCTTCTCCTCTCCTCAGCTTAGAATATTCATTAATAGCGCTAATAGACCCAGCTCCCATGCTGCATCTCGTGCTAGCCGTAACAGGGTTACGCTAGAGAACCTAGACAAGACATAATCACAATACACACAGTAACCACCCCATCAATTGGACCATAATTACATGTCCCATATACCTAAAAGGGTGATAATCTGACAAATCCCCTGCCCCAGGCCCATCTTGTAGCACGCTATAAAAAAGGAAAAAAAATAACATCAGTAGGAATTTGTAACTACACTATTAAAGTTCTCTAGAATTATTGCTTTAGAGCTATAACCCAACATATATAGCCTAAAGCAGATCCAATATAAAGTGTAAGGTCTCTTACAGCTGATGCGGTTAGTCAATATCTGAAGGGTAGTGCCTTCAGCAGTAGGTTCATCGGCAGGGTCGCAGTAGGGTGCACTGAGGCAAATTAGGACGGTTAAGAATGGTCTGAACAACTTTATATTAAATTTAAGTAGGGATAGATTTAAAGCTGCATCATTAAATAAAATGCGCTTTTTGCATTAAATATTTAAAGCAGGCACGTTTTATATACATTATTTCCCCTCCTATATTAGGTTTAGCGTTTTCCAAAACAGGCTTAGTATATTAGATTAATATAATCCCTATTCCAACCTCCTTTTCTCTACAGCCTTCAACAGCCTATGGCTATATCCCCCTAAAACTTCCCAATCCAACTCCCCACTACCTTCAGACCCTTCATACTTCTTCTACAATACCTAGAACCTCTAGAAGGCCAGCCGACCACCAGGTCCACCAAGAATTTATTACGATTGCCTCGGACGCTAGCTCGGGGTTCAAGAACTCACGAGTCAAGTGCAAGCACTGCGGCCACGAGATAACCAAGGGCACTACTCGTCAGAAGAAGCACTTACTTTGCCATTACCTCAATTATAGAGAGCAGCAATAGTCTCAGCAGTCTCAACTTACTCAGCACTTTCCTATAGTAGACAAGACCTTTAAGTAGATGCTTGATAAGCTTGCTGCTAGAGCAATTTTTGCTGATAGCCGTCCATTTAACCTCTTCGAGTCCAAATAAATGCAGATTCTATTAGGCAGGCTAAATACTACCTAGCAACTACCGTCTCGCCGCCGAGTATAGCAGCTGCTAGCCCCGACTTATTCTAAGTACCACAACTAAGTCTAAGATATCCTCAACCAAACAGAATATATCAACATAATCTTTAATGCCTTAGACAATATCACAAGTCATCGAATTATCAATATCTTAATATAGGTAGCAAATAGTCTAACATTCTATTAGAAGACATTTAATATAGGAGAGATTCAACACACAGCTAAGCACTACATTAATCTTTTGTATCCTAAGCTAGAGATAATTTGCAAGGATAACTTCTTGCGAATTAACTCATTATGCATAGATACAGATAGTATAATAAGGAAAGCTTATATACATTTGGCTGCAAGAAAGGAATTCCAGCATTGCTTCTTTTCCCTCTACGATTTACATAGATTATAGCTACTCATCAAGGACATCCTAGAGCTGCCGTTTTTTGAGGAGATATTCAAAAGCACTATATTAATTGTTACCTTCTTCAAGAAGTCAAAACTACAGTTGGCTCAATTGAGAGAGGCACAAAAGGCAGCTTAGGGCCACCATAAGGCGTTTTTATCCGCATAGGTCTTTAAGTTTTTCTAACTCCTAGCTATAACTAACCGCTCGCTTTAGTATAACCACATACTGGGGCAGCCAGTTCAATGCTTTGCGGTCAGTTTTACGCTGTAAAGAGCCTCTCCAAACATACGCTCGCCGTTCTGATATAAGGGCAGAGCTAGCCTCTGGGTCTCTTAAGCTTCTTCTAAGGGTACTGGAGTCTATCAATAACCCTCACTTCTGGATACACCTAGAGACTATTTTGGCTATAATTAAGCCTGTCAGCAGTCGTCAGCATGCCTCAGAAGCCGATCGGGATCACATCGGCCATGTGATTCCTCGTTGGCTGGAGATTAAAGCAGAATGGAAAGCGCTTGACGATTCTCAGCAACATAAAGACGTGAATTTCAGCGAGCTGTATTCCGTATGGTTAAACCGGATGGACAAACAGACATATGATATTCATTATGCAGGATTTGCATTAAGGCCTGACACAGTCGGGACTAAGCTTGAAGAACAGCTGATGATGAAAGTGCTTCGGTTCTTTAAGTCAGCAGTCAATCCTGCTGACTACCTTCATGTTGTTCGAGAATTTAACCACTTCCGAGCACAATCGGGCGGCCAGTTTGCTGCGGGAGGCTTAGTCTATTCAAAAGAATGGACGCCATTAGATGCTTGGATGCTTCTTGATAACCAGGGCAGCAAGCTGGCTACACTTGCTGTCCGAATCTTTAGAACCATAGCCAATTCAGTTCCCTCAGAGAGATCATTCTCGGCAGTTAACTTCCTCCACAGCAAGGCACACAACAGGCTCACACCAGCCAACGCTAACAAGTTGGCGTTCATCTACATAAATAAACAGATGCTAGAGAGGATAACACAGTCTTAGAATCAACCTCTTGATTATCGCAATAAGGTTAATTCTACGGTAGTTAGCTGGGAAGATTTGACAGAAGACGGTTGGCTTACTCTCGAAGATACGTATATGGAAATCCATTGCGCATCAAGTCTGGAAGTTGACGCTGTTATCGGCGAGTTCACTCACCAACCCGCCTCCGACGGAGAAGAGACAGTTGTGGACACATTTGAGGTCCAAGATGGGTCAGAGAGCGAAGAAACGGGGAAAAAGTTGACCTAATTTGGCTTGGTTATTTGTATTATATGACCCTTGGGCAGCTTTATATACGGGTAGTTATATTGCAATAAAAAGCGCGCTTTTTATTCGGAATAAAAAGCTGCTTCATTATAATAAAAAGCAGTTTAATACACATATGTATTAAACATGTGCCCATTCCTAGGCGACCCGTACATGTTCGACCCAAGAGACACACCAACCGAAAGCCCAGCGCAAGAAAGGATTGTGTGATGGATGACCAGTCGTCCAGTCTACCGTCGATGTCTGATGCATTCATTTGTGAGGATGCCGACAGGAGCGAGATTATCGCTGTAGCAGAGGAGGTCTACCTGGACGAAATGGCGCCGGTTGAGCTCAGACGGCTATGGGACATCAGAAAGAAACGACTTGCCGGCAAGGACCCTAGCATGTGGGAAAATATCACCAGGGACTATCTAGGGCACGAGGAAGCCGACGCCCTCGGCGTGGAGAAAAGGGCACAGGTCGAGGCGAGCCTGCAGATGAAATTCCACAGGGGAGTCTTGAGACACGCCGTGTGGCCGGCGCGCAATGTACGTATGCTTCCATCATGCACCATCGCTTCACATCGTTTGATAGTCCACCGACGATTCCAGCTGCTGAACTGCCCTGCCCTCACATAGAAGGCCGCTTTGTTCCGCGCCTACGTGCGGTGGGAGGAGGGCCGCTACAACGAGATCCACAGGCTGTTTATGGAGGAGCTGCAGAAGGAGGGCCATGCCCCGGCGTACAAATGGAAGAGCATCCACTTTGAGGCGGAACTCGTCAAGGAAGGCCTGGAGGAGAAGCAGCGTGAGCCATCCAGGGCGCGCAGGAGGCGAGGCCAGATCCTCGCGCGTCAACGGGCCGCCACTGGCCGCGGCCCTTCGCATGCTAAGGCCTCACCTGTCCACTACTCCACGCTATACCACCACAGCCAGAGCCCTCAAGTCATGCCCGAGGTGACTGCCGGTCTTGAGCACCATCCCTTCCAGCAATACGGGTATCAGCAGCGGCATCAGCTTGATGATGGCTGCGGTCCCGGGCGGGAGATGTTGCCTGGGTTGTCGTGTAATAATATACAAACCGAGCAGCCGAACGCGCAGCCTCAGCCACCGCTGACCGACGTCCGCGTCCGCGTCCCGGGATGTCATCGCGTGGCGTAGCGCAGCGCACAAGGGCCAAGGGAGACGTGCGGCGAGCTGCTGAAGTACCCGGACGGCCCGGCGCAGTACAAATACCATCACGTCATGAGTATCTGGATGAATTCGTTGGAGAAGTGAAATATAATTCACGGTTTGTACAGGTGATGAACGAATTGCTCCGTCGCCTCGTAGCAGATGGATATACCAGAGTGGCGAGGGACGGCTGTTGACAGCCGCCACAAAGATGTCGAAAAAGCTCGACTTTCCGATACCTTTCTGTAGCGGCCAGCTGTAGTCAAGCAGCCCGCGACAGGTGAAGATGTGCCACATCGACGCTCGAATAGACAGCTTAGAAGGGCCACAAAGTCGCCGAACTATCTTCGCAGAGGGTGCCAGGTATTTGACATCCTCGCACAAGCTGGACAAGGAAGGAATCAGATTAGCAATGGAGCACAGGCTCTTCCAGATGCTGTGACGATTTTCCTGGCTTTGAATCTTCCAGAATAGATCCCCTTTTTGAAAATGCTTTGACAGGACGGAGCGGTCGCGACTGGAACAACCTGGCGCCCGGAGTTGAGCAAGCCTGACCGTTTTAGGATCTAGGAGCGGCATCAACTGTGCGTTGTTGCAAAATACTTCGGTCCATGTCTGGAGGATGTGCAACCCGATCGAATGAAATATCATAAGCCATTAACATATGGTTCCAGTGCTGCTCACATACCTTTGTTCTAAATACTTCTCAATCTCTTCGATCGCCGTAGGTCTGGATCGACGCCACAGTAGGATACGCAAGCTTCGAGATCTCGAACCATGCTCGCGCAATTTCGTGGGATCTAGTCGGTCACACTGAGCTGTCGAGAACGAGAGATAAGTGAGCTTAAATTGAGGAAGCTTGTGTGGAACTAGTGAGTGTTAGCCTTCTGGTTCCGTGGACAAAAGAGTAGGTCGTACCAAGATCCGGATTGCAAATAGGTATGCTCTCGACATCCTAATGACACTGCCTAGGATGGTCCGCATTTACCACATCGCCCACTAAGAAGAGCCTGCTAACTCTTATCGCCTACTTCGATATACCGAAGAAGCGGAAGACAATTGGCGTTCTGCTGCGTGTGGGCAGACATCCTCCCGGTAAGGCCATGAGCGGATGGGGCCATGGCGCAGACCAGAATATCAACGTCCAGATTGATGGGAAAGAGTGGACGAACCAAGTCAAGAATTTCTGTCGAGTTGTTGGGCATCGCTTGAAACCAGATAATCAACTTGACAATGGATACAGTGGACAATCTCATTCATGCCACGCCGAGAAGCAGCTGATCGCATTCTTTGTGCACGAACACCTGTTCCTGCCTCACGACGTGATGCAGAGATGAAGTGTCTGAGCTGGGCATTCAATGCCTCCCAGACGGGGAATTCGAAGAGCTGATCAAAAAGCGGGAGCTCAAAAGTTAGCTTTCGAATCTCGCGGCTGCCAAGCCCCCTGTCTCCTTGAATAATGCTACAATCCTTACTTCTCGGCGTTTCTGTGAGGAATGTGAAGAATTTATCAAACGAACAAAATCCAAGCTTCGGCTGAACATTGACGTCGGTGGATAGACACTGCTTGAGCTGGACGACGAAGTGGGGGGGTTTATGCACCAACGGCGCCCCTCTCCCCCTTGCCAGATTGGGGAGCTTCATTGGATGATCGATCTTTGAATGCGGACTACCTGCAGCGAGTTGGCGCCGAGGTCGAACAGGTTGTCATCAGGGAGTATTCGTCCGCATGCTGAAACTCCTCGCTGATGATATGTTATAAGAAGTCCTGGAGAGTCGCTGGGACGGGCGTTGAGAAACTCTCAGGTTCCCCTTTATAACTGGGACCTCACTGGAGGTCAATGTGCTGGCTCAAGAAATTGGACGGGTTGTCAACCCATCCAACCAACCACAGGCTCAAATTGGTTGGTTGGCTAAGGCGGAATCCTAGGGTTGGTTGGTTGCAATGGCCGGTTGGCCAACTGGATTGGCCAATCGGTTGGAAGAGTTGGTTGGAAGGACACCCTGTATCCACCTTAGATGCCCCCGTCTGCAAACCCCTCATCTTTCCCAACTCATTTCCCACATGGACACCGCACACCCGCCATCACCCGCACCAGCCTCTGGCCAGGAACCGCATACAGGACCGATAGCACAGGAGGAGCAGCAGCAGCAAAACAAGCGCCTGGCGGTCCGGCAGGTGGAGCACGACAAGCAGCTGCGCGGCCAGAACGATGCCCAGCGCCAGTTGCAGCCGCAGGCTGCACAAATAGCCCTCCGGCACATACCGGCGGAGAAGAAACACATACGCCGCCATTCTAAGGCCAAAAATCAGCTCTTGCGGCATAAGCTGGCAGACTAGAAGTCAGCGCCATACGCCGCAACAGTCGCTAGGTTCTGTAGCAACAGGCATAGAGCGAAGGAGAGGGGACAGAGGGTAGGCCTAGTAAGTACAATCTATACTTAGGGCATCCGATGGTTCGCACAATAAGCGACAAGTTACCAAACGGGTGCAAGGTACGAGTATCTTACCAGCGATCTTTCGCGATTGAGGACTCAAGAAAGGCGAGCAGACCTCGCCAGCGATCTTTCGCAAGAGGGGATTCTCGCGGGAGGCGAAAGCCCCAGTAGAAGGATTTCTCAATGTAGGCAAGTTAACCTCATCAACGACCTTTCGCGAATGAGGAGTTCTCGAGGAAAGCAAGTAATGTAATCCACCCGAGACCAGCGAGACGGCTAATAAGAGGCGCTGGGGATGGTTAGGATGCAGCAGTTCAGGCAATTAGTATCCAAATCAAGTAGTTTGAACCTTGCAACTTATAATTTAAGACTCAATGTTATCTTGCTTTAGCTCGGCCGCAAGCATTAAGAAAACAGCGCCTAGAGTACCTATTACCTACGCCTAGACTCGGTTATTTGCTTCTAAGACATCAAATTGGACTATTTATGGCAATGCTAAGCACTAGGCTGTATATTTCTACATATTATACAGCACCTCTCATTAGAGCTCCGCTCTACCCCCACCCAGGATAGCTACAGTTAACCGCATTCTGGGGGAGTAACAGCAGGTTGCATTCTAGGGAAGCCGCACTTAGCCACCCGCTTTTTGTAGAGGGACGGAGGGAAGTGAGACGGGGGTCAGGCAGAAACGTTTAAATAGAACCTTAAAATCGATATATTTTGGACATAGCTGCCTATTTCTAGAGCAATAGTAGCATTCATAGTGAAGTTCAGAGGAGCCAGCTCCGCGCACTTAATACTCCCTGACACGGTTCACTCCATCCGGCGAGGAACCACCCATATAACATCTTCACCCTCCTTGTCTGTCTCGGTTACCTTACTGTAGCCTACCAGCTCTTCTTTAATCTCAAGCTCCTCCGCGTCAAACGATTCCTTAACCTACGCTCCGAGATCTTTTGTGTTCACTAATTCGGCCGAATGCACGAAGGGCTGATTAGACTAGCTCCTCTCGCCAAACAAGCACCATTTCTTCATATATGTCAGCTTTTGCACCTTAATTGCCCATATATAGTCTGTAGACTCCTCCGACCCTTGTTTGATGGTCACATTCTTGGACACATCCATCTTGGGCCCTACCTCAAAGCCTGTCCCTATATTGATGCCAATGTCCGTATTCACCTCCCCCTTTCTCACTCTCTCGAGTTCGACGTTGGGTTGGCGGCCCGTCTTAATTCTGGTGACCAAATACATAGGACTGTACCCGAAACTCTCCAGGAAGCCCTTCAGGCCTTCCGACTTCACAGCCTCGAGGTAGTCGGCCGGGGTAGGATAGAAGTACAGCGTATCCAAGTTGCCGAATTTGTAGGTATCGTTGTCCCCCCGTTCGCCGCCGACCGACACTTCCGCTGCCTGTATAGCGAAGGCTTTGATGCTAGCCCCGAGTTTGCCCTTAAGCATATCCTCTCAAGATACTATAAATGCCTTCTCGTGTTAGCAATAGAGCCGGTCCTGGCTAAGCTTCAGCTCTTTGTTTTTATTAAGTGGGAAAATGTCGTAAAGGTCGTCGATCATCGACCCAAGCTGCAGGTGCCCCAACAGTACCTTGCCTACAATGTGATACTGTGGACGACTCACAACCATATCCGTAGTCCTTAACCTATGCAGGGCCTTGTCTTGAATAAACGGCGAGAGCAGTTTGTATGGTGAGCAGAAGTAGGCAAAGGTAGGAGCTGCGTTACCTGCTGTCGCACGCAATAGTGGGATTCCTTCTGCCACAGCAGCAGTTGCTGCGCAATTCGCCAGCACGTTGTCTTTGCCAGACCCATAGCGCCTTGGAGGCCTATTGTTCCACAACGCCACAGCGCTTAGTGCTTAGTGGTACAGCTGAAGCAGGGTAAGCACATTGCTTTTATTCCTTGTCTTCCTCCGGTATTGCATATCGTATATCATCGAACTCAGTATCTACATGTATCTTTTAGGTAGTAGAATTCATAGCGGCTGAGAGAAATATAGCTTAGTGGATAGGTAGGTAGGCACTAGTATAGTCTATATTCTATGTTGCAGGAAATTAGGCCCTAGATACATTCCGTTACAGGGTATTCCTTTGCCTATTTCGTTCCCTTCACCCCTTTAGACTTACAACCCTACGGAGGCAAGTACCTTGCCTCAGCTCTCCCAGAAGCACCTATATCATCTACTCTCAACATAATCATAATTTTTCAATAATCTTCATAAGAGCCTTACAGATGCCCTCTTTGGACTGCTCCTGTTGCTAAAATGTCCATAGCTGGATGTAGGCATGGTCCCCCATCTTCACCAACATCTTGCTGAAGATCTTAGCCATACAGACAACCGAGTATAGACGCTTCTTCTGGTCGGGATTAAGCGACAGCTTGTGGCGGGCAAACTTGAGGATGTTGGCGGCAATGCCGGCAGCGATCAGCGTAGCAAACGACGTACCCGAAACGTGAATGTGCTGTTCCTCCTCCCTCTCTACGCTGGGGTTGTGGCAGATCTTGATGTCCTACCTAAGGGTGGCAAAGTTGTATTCGTTTTCCGGGCTGGGGTTGAATAGAGCGGCCGAGCCGAGTCTAAACGACGCATGGATGGCCATCACATTATCTCTGCTTGCCGGCCAGCCCTGGGGGCTGTTCCCGCCCTTATTTCCGGCCGCTGCAAAGATAAGCTTGCGGGTAGCGTTTTGAAACAACGGCTCTATGGCCTGCATGAGTTGCTTTTTAATGTCGGGATGCATCTCTGGGAGAACTAATGATAAGTTGATGATATCAACCTTCCAGACTTGGACCGCCCAATGGATTGCCTACCCTCGCCGCCATCCTATGTCAGCACTACAACCCCTATATAAACAGCCACTCAACAAGGAAGGGAGGTGGAGATACCTGGGCGATGCAATAGAACTTGTCCTTAGCTATGCGCGTATTGTCGGTGACTTTGGCTACATAGATTTCGGCCTCGGGGGCTACCCGCATCAGCAACAATGATACCTAGGTTCTATGCCCTAGGTTATCGTTGTAAGCTTCGTAGTTCTGCGTGAAGAAGTTGCGGCATTCCTTTATCTTCCCGCTCTTCTGCGCTCCCCGGATGCTAGGATGACAGTCGTTTATACCGCTATCAAGGACTGCAATCTTAATCTTATGGCTTTGGTGATCTGCGAGAGGCTTGTTTACCGGCGGCTTCAGGCCTTCTACATAAGTCTTATAGAAATTTGCCATGAAAAACAAGAATCGCAAGGCTTGGGCCGCCGCGCTATCTGCGTGTCAGCATGACGCCTTGTCCCTATCATCCGGCCAGGCCACACCTATGTCTTATTCTCTAGTTGGGAATGCGCCGAGCCGTTATATACAGACAGCGTTGCATCTGCTGGGGGCAGATCTTCCAATTGGAAAGGGTCTTGGATGACAGATACCGGGGACTCTGGGAGCGGCTTGGAACAGCCCGCCAGATAATTCTCGAGATTCAGTATAATCTTCCGGAAGATAAAGTGTTGGAGCTGGTCGGCATTAGCAGCCACCTCTCTTGCTAGTCTGCCTATGTATGCTGCTATGGCCGCTCTGAGCTTTTTCTGCCAGCTGACAAGCAATGTTTTATTACAGGTTGCTAGCCGAGACCTTAGGACCAATAGTAAGGTTACGTCCTCGTCTGGTAGGCATTTTCCGATGGTAATTTCCATGAGTAGCTAAGCAAAGCCAAGAAGGTAGAGATCAACATACGTCTTGTTGCCGCCGTTGGGATCCTCCCGCGCTAGGTCTGCTGAGAGTTGCCAGAACAGGTATAGTTTAGACTTATCTAGAAGTCTGCCGAAGCTTAGATTACGGAGGAAGAAGATGGTCTCACAGCTCCACTATACTTAGCGCCAGCTACCGTCAGACAGCTGAAGAAGGGAGAGAGACAGGTTGAAAGACAGCATAGCTTTGTCCAGGGTCAAGAAATAGTTGTCGTTATTAGTGCTAAAACTGTTGCTAAAGTATCCCTAATTGAATAGTTTCTTGAGGGAAATAGTAGGAGTGGAGATAGACACCTTCCTCGGCGCTTGTAGGCAATAAAGGCCCTAGGTATGGTTTTCGTCGATGAGAAAGTCGAGAGATATATTCTGGTATTCTAAGTCGGTAATAGCGTCACACATACAGGTGCTCTCTAGCATAGGTATACTAGTAGCTTTTGTGAGAATATATTATACAGACTGTAGGGTATAGCGTCCTTTTATCTATACATGGGCCGGTCAATGGCAAAGAATGAAACCTAGTTACCTCTCAAAGATGCATTTGCTTTCCACCCAGCAGCAGGGCTCCCCTTCATAGCGGGGGGACAAGAAAATATCGAAAAAGTGCCTCAAGTCGTCATCCACCTAATCCGTAAATCCAGTCAACTAGAGTCTCCCCCAGTAATTAGCACCGCAGCACTTTTGGAGATAGCTAAACAAGGCCTAGAGAAGAAGGGCGAGAAGATTGCGGAGCGTTTTGGTCAGCAGTTTCTCCCTATCTATCTCCGACTCAGAGAAGTCAGTATCAGAAATATATGCCACATGCCCCAGATCTAACCCCCAAAGGCAGACGGTCAGGGTCTCGAATCCCACCGAGGCATCGCAGGTTGCCATTACCGACATTACAGTATTTGCGGCCAGCACCCCTATACTATAGCATATTTCTTGCACAATCTATGCTAGCATACTACTCAGCTTTGGTTTAACCAAAGCCCAGTCGGCCTCAGCAAAGGCATCAACTATATCATCGATAATAGCTTACAATACTATAGAGAGGTAGTTTACCTTGCAACTATTTCGAAACCTAGCGACTGCCTATACTAGCGGATTATCTGTAAAATAGTCCATAGTAGGCCTAAGCCCAGACAGACTGTCTTTGTCCTTATTATCGAGTCGAATTACATAAGAGACTCGCTCTATAGTTTGAGGAATAACAATAGGCTCAGAGCTAGAGGTACGGCTGATGATATAGACCTAGCTAGAAAATAGAGGGGAAAAAAGGAGAAGGGGGGACGCCGCTTTGGAACCCCTATTAATGCATAGCGCAGTACCAAAGCCGCATTTATTGCATAGCGGCACTAAGGCCCGCATCGCTATCACCGCAACTCTTGTGGGTGAAGACTCAACCGACCTAAGGCTCGAATAGTAACTGCCCTAAATCACACCGCCCATCGTTGTTATATCGTCAGAGATGGCCCGACCGCCCATCGTATGAAACAATTCTTAACATATTCCCTGCCGTAATATTGTAGTTAAGAACCGCCGATACTAGTAACACACTGCCATAGACCCAAGCACCGCCGTCCCAGGCAAGCACATTTTTGACGTAGCTTTATCGTACCTCAAGCTCTTTCAATCCTATCCCTTGAAGGCACAACCTATCGCTATCAAAATCAAAGCAGAGCAACAGCGCTTCTAGGTATAGTCCAATACTCTCAAAGTATTCTCCAAGGAGCATTTCAGCCTAAATGCCCAACTTCGCAATCCGAGATATGCCGAGATCAAGCAGATAATAATTCGCCTCCTCCACATCCTGCATGACAACCTAAAGCTAGGTATATATTCATACACACAAAGGCCCGTACTCTATATATACGGTTCTCCCAGGCACATCGTAGCTTACCTCCCCTCTTATAGCATTAGAAATAAGCAAAGGCTCCGACGCCACAAGTATCCCGTCTGGCTAGCCTGATAGGCAGAGTAAGCAGAGTGACAACAATCTTCTAGGATTTGCACTATTTAGTATCGATAGAGCATTAAAGAGGCTCCAGAAACTCTCAGATGTAATTCTCCAGGCGACCAAAGATAGCTTGGCGTGAAGGGTCTCTGTTTATGCGGAAAAATACCGATCTAAAGACTTTGAGAAGCACATTGAGAGAACAATCGGATGGCGGTTCCCAAAGCTACATCGCTCCTTACATAAGGCCCTTGTGAAGACCAGCATCCACCATCATTACCGGTTGCTATATAAGCGCAACCATCAATACAAAGCAGCCCTACGATTACCGTCCCTTTGCCGACCGGTGCTCCCACAAGCTTCGCCTACAGTACCTAGGGTCAAAGATGAAAAAGAGGCAGAAAAAGGTTATGCTACCGATTCTCAATCACTACCATGGATTACCCCATTTATATCAGAGCTGCATTCTGGGCCCCTGACTATTGACAACGAGTTGGCCAACCAGAAGATTGAGGAACGGTTATCTGCCTCTTCCGAAAGCAAGAATAACAACGATGCTGTATCTAAAACCGGCCGTCCATTTTATCCTAGACTGCCCAAGATTCTGGACGGGCAAGAGTTTGGGACCTGTCCTTTATATCTTAAAGAGATCTCTGCTGGCAAATTCTTGAGTCCAGGATGGGAGTATGTACCACATGTGCCCAGTCATTTGCCCCAGTGGCGGCAATCTTTAGGGAAAAGTGCTTATGTAGGCTAGGAAATATGTAGACTGAGACTTGCTCCCCTTCGTATGTATCTCAGAGGACTGCAGTAAGAATTTCAAGTTTTTTGACAATATGGGCTTATGGAAACACTATGTGAAGAAGACCTACATGCCGCTCTAGATTCGGTACCTCTATAATTACATACAGTGCCCAGTCTGCAGTTCCGAGAGTCCTGTCTGCTTCAACCTAGAGGAGGACTTTGTATAGCACATGAAATATGGCCATAACATCCTTAATAAGGATCTAGATGTTAACAATAGCATCCCCAAGCTGCGGCTGGTACACAAGTGCCCGATTTGTGGTGACAAATATCCGCAACAGACCTTCTAGGTCATTGATAAGCCCCCAGGCCTAGTAAAGGGAGAGTATTCAGATAACCGAAAGCTTATTCCTATCAAATCCGCCACAATACAGACAGTTTACTTCGCTGGCCCTAAAGACGGTTCTAAGGATGGTTTGGAAGATAATCCCCAAGATGATCGCCCAGATGAAGTGAAAACCTACAAGAGGATAGAGAAGAATGTGGGAAAACATCTCTAGGCCCTTGCGTTTTATTTTGCATAATGGCTTGTTAAAGACAATAATGAGCAGTAACTCCCGGCTAAACACAGCACAAGGGCCTCTGCAGCCCGCTTTAATGGCCTTGCCTAGTTCGAGAACAGCCCCGACCCCCCAGAGCTTCCTATCCTACGGTTTGAGAGATCCATACACCTATCTAAAATTGAGTCGATCAAGGAAAGCCAGGAGCAGCTGCTTGGGTGGACACAGGTAGCCTCATTGCCTCAACTATTGGCAGATAACGTCAATACATATACCAAGGTTGTGCGAAAATGCTTTTCGAAGTGGTTTATCCTAGGGCAAGAGGATCAGGACACTTCGGCGGAATAAAATGCAAATACGTTGCCCTGTCTAGCCTTTAAACTGTCCCCTACGCCAGACAAACCCAAGTTCCTCTACTCCGACTACCAGACGGCCGAGGCCCAATAGCGAGGCATAGGCCCGACCAACATCTTGACACTTTCGGCCGTCATCTTCCTGTCTCTATGCTTTTGTGAGCGCGTTGTTTCTATCTTTGACGACCTTGCAAACCTAAACCCAGCCTAGGATAGCATGGCGCAGATTAAGGACAACTTCCAGGAGCTGCACAAACCATACTCCCTCTTCTCAGGCACTGACTACAGCCGGAGTGACTTTGTATCGGTAGGTGGAGAAACCCTAGTATTTAACCGCACCGTAGATGGCGGCATGGCCACACTTGGTTACCCGAAATCAAACCCTATTTCAGTTGTCACTCTAGGTTTCTTTCCACAAATTCAATTGCGCAGAGGGGAGAGATCTAAGGCTAATCTGGACCCAGGAACTTGTCAGCATTGCGGACCAGAGCCGGGAAACTCTCAGCGACATTGAAAAGGCTATTGCCAGTGTCTCTATTGTTCCAAAATACTCAAATTTGCTTAGAATCGTGCACAGAACCCAGGCTCGCATACCTAAACTACGCCATAGCTTGCGATTCCAGCTCGCCCTAGCCCTCATCAACTCCGATCCCGACACTCTGCCATCATCTGGTCAGCTTTACGTCAAGCATTACAGCGATCAGATTAGAAACATTGCCTCATCAATCATCAGTGGCAAGGCCACCTTTCTGAGGATCGTGGAAGAGCAATGGAATGCTCTGTACGGTCTTCGATCGGATGTCCTCGCCCCGAGCCCACCCAGCGTCCCCGAACCCCCCAACTCGACTGATTCTCCCGAGATAGAGGATTCGGAGCCGTCTCTTAAATCCCTGAAGGCAGTGTCTATGGG
The DNA here is from genome assembly GCA_021399435.1 of Diaporthe sp. PMI_573. Lineage (NCBI taxonomy): Eukaryota > Fungi > Ascomycota > Sordariomycetes > Diaporthales > Diaporthaceae > Diaporthe > Diaporthe sp. PMI_573. Next base: position 153,747 of record JAJTUP010000085.1, on the reverse strand, counting down.
CCACCACAAGGCTCAGACTGTCTACCTCTGGGCGTGCTGCTACTGCGGTCACGCCGGCATGAACGCTCACACAGTCCCAGCATGTGTGAGCTGTGGTGTACCTCGGTGCGTCAACTGCCATATGGAGGCACACAAAGTTCGCTCATAACGAGGCTTCTCCGGACCCAATTAGTAGGAAGCACTGATATGAATCATGCTCAGAGGAGGATCATTCGGATAGTAGTTGCTAGAAATAACTAATCCCGACCAACTCCAGATCATCATTTCTAAGCCCTTCAACATACTACTATCCCAGCAGCAGTTCTTTCCTCCTAAGCCTATCAGTAGACAATAACCAGCTACAGAAATTTACAATTCCTATCGGTTATTCAGTTATCTCAGCTCGCGCCTCCCACTAAGCTATTCCCCTCTACCGAACCAAGATACCTAAACAACATAGCCTAAAGTCGCGATATATATTAGTTACCACCTCAATCGGCCGCTACAAGGTAATAAGCAAGACTTAATTCCTATCCATTATTACCACTATTCTACCTTAGGACTATAACTACCTTTTAGATATAAAGCAAGTATTAAAGTTATTCCCTTAGAGTTTATTTAGACATATATAATTACTTTCTAAAAACGTATAAAGTTACGCCCAAATTCTGTTTTTACTATAGAGGATATACCTTTGCGAGAATTTTTATTAATTACTAGGCTAGCCAGAAAACTATAAAATAAACGTCTATTAGAATATAGGCAACAATAATTTACGGGTACTACGTTAAATTTTATATATATATATAAAAATATATATAGAGTTTAACGGTAATGTTAATATTATTTTTATTACTATAAAACCTTAAATAATACTAAATAAATAAAACTATATATTTTAGTACCATGTTTCTTAGCTATTATTCCCTTTACTTAGCTGTAATACATATATTCTTCAGTCTTAAATAGCTATGCCAGGCAGCCGGCAGCACTTAGACGCGCGTTTTTACTTACTAGCAGCTGGCACTAATGTATTAAACTAAACTTGTCAGCTAATTAACTACCAGATTTTATATGCTGCTTCTATATTAGGACTGCCTAGAAATTCCGTAGGCCGCCCTCCTTAACCGCGGACCACACCTATACCACCCCCCCCACTATGCCAAGAGAGAAAGACGTGCCTTAAACTAAAGTCGTCCCGAGTCGATAAACATTCCCAAACGAGCAATGGCAGTATACTAAAGACAAGTACTCTTGAAATTGACCTAGATACGCATACATCTATATACCGAGTCTATACTATAAGGGCTGCACTATTCACATAAACGGGGGTGGATTAGTCACCAGTTACTAGTCCCTGTTCCCAAATCACATATTAGTGCCGAACCGTATAAGCGGGCACGGGTACGTTACACGGGGGCAAAAGGACTCAAAACCGGTCCCCAGATTTAAGGCTCTAGAGGGGGGGGGGGGTAGCGGGTTTAAATAAATATATATTGCCCCCAATCTTAGTGCAAGCCGGTATAATACCCGCCCACCTATATACCCTACTTTCTTTTATTATATAAACCCGTCCTTTAATCCTTTAATCTACTTACTGTAGATACAGTCCTGCCCGACAAATCAAGAAACTTTAGATATTATGTTAGCCCTACATGGCAGAAGTATATGTATACGGTAATGCGAGGTTGTTGGGGCATAAAATATATATATATATATAATAGGAAGTAGGAGGGGGCAGAATAGGGTACTTACAGCCCCTTAGAGCCTTGAGGATAAGCACAGCCCCCTAGAGCCTCAGAGCCTCACTATAATGAAAAACAAGAAAAGCCTCTTTGTTTCCTTTAGCCCTTGAGAGGGCTCCCTGCCCTGGGCCTAACTAACGCCTAAGTTTTATGGCAGCCAAGCACTGCGCCCCGGCATATACACCCCATTTAGGAAGAAAGAGGACTTAGTTGACAGTATACACAAGGCTCTCGTATAGGCAGGCCGGCCTGGGGGCAAGGGGAAGGGCGTAAACTGCAGAGCCTCAAGCCTCGCGGGCATGCTTGCATGCTTGCGTACAGGTAACGCCTAGTTACAGGGGCAAAGGAGCAATAAAGCTAAACTATTGTATTATTTATTTCTCCTACTGCCTACTGTGGAAAGAAATCCTACTGCTCCGGGTAGCCGCCCTTTTAAAGGAGAGACAGACCTATAGTACGCGCAAGAGCCCTAAGATTAAAGACAGTAACCCTTTTTATTCCTACCCAGTAGATCCTTACCAAACACAGCCCTCAGCATAGCAAACAAAATATATTTATAAAATAATATTATACCAATATAATACTGGTCCCTCCCTCCTTGTATATCCTTAAAGAGTATTCTTATATAGGCCCCCTCTACCCTAAGGTATCCTCCCCCCTTCTTTCTTTCTTTATAATTTCCTTACTATATTAAAAAAATAAGTAAAGCTAAGGCTTAGAACCCTTTCTATCTTATAAGTCGCCAAGTTACATAATCTTCTATAAGACTACTTATAGTTTATCTTGTTAATAAGCCTTCTTTCTATCTAAGCTTTATTAAGTCTACTTAGAATCTATTACCATATAAATCTTATTCTATATATAGAATAGCTTAAGTATCCTTTAAAAGCCTTTATAATAGATCCGGCCTTAATAATAAATATATATTCTAACTTGGCAGATTTCTCAGTTATTTTAGTATTCTCGGCATTTTCCAAGATACTCTTCTTAATAATCTGTCTTGCTTTAACTATCTTTATAATAATAGTCTTCCCACTAGTAGACTTATTAATTATATACTTAGTACTCTTAATAGTACTCCTAATATTACCCTTACTAGTAGCGCTAATAATAGTACCCTAAATAGTCCCTTTAGCTCTAGCTATTAAGCCCTTTATAAGTATAGCCTTCTTTTAACTACGGCCTGTCCCCTTACTCTTAGAGGTCACGTGAGGATCGAGGGGATGATTATGTAATCAAATAATAATGGTATAAAGATAATAGTATTATTGTTAGATTTTTCTCGTTGCTTTCTTGCTTGAATATCTGACCTATTCTCGAGAGAGGACCCGCTTATTTATAGCTTTAAAAGAGGGTCTATAGAATATTCGAGAATTTATTAATTACTAATTACCAAGTGGTAATTAGTAATCTATTAGCTAATAATTAGCATATTATTACATAATATAGAACTCCTTGGAAGTGGGTCGAATAGACTAGATCCAAAGAAGGTGGGTCGAGGCGTATATATAGTTTCCGCCTGCCCACTAGGTAGAAGGTTCTAGAAACCGGCTTACGTAATCAGATTACGTAAGCATATATTATTGGCTTATATTATAGTATGGGTTATTAGTATGCGAGATATATAGGTCTTAGCCTTATAGCCCTAATAATTAATAAGTTATTAAAGAAGGAAATATTTTTTATTTATTTATTATTTGGGCTTTTTATTCTTTTATTTTATTTCGGGGGTTTATTATATATAAGTAATATATATTATTATAATTCTTATTTTATATAGTATTATGTAAGCACGTCTGCTTACATAATCGGGCTAATTTACTTATATATTGTTAGCTAAACGACATTATTATTAAAAACTATTATTTGCTACCCCTAATATAAAAATTAAGGAATTAACTATAAGGAGCCTAATAGTTTACAGCTCTAGACCTTAAGGAAGCCTATAATCTTATTAAAATAAAGAAGGGCGAAAAATAAAAAATAGTGTTTTAAATATACTATAGATACTTTAAATACCTGGTTATATTATTTAGACTTACCAATATACCTATATTATTTTAAGCCATAATTAACTATGTTTTTAGAAAATATCTAGACATCTTTGTTATTATTTATCTAGATAACATCCTTATCTATTTAAAAACACTTAGAGATTATAAGAAATATATATATAAGGTACTTTAGAAACTTTAAAACATAAAACTACTAGTTAAACTAGAGAAAAGCAAGTTTTATACTAAAGAAGTCGACTATCTTAGATATATAATCTAATTAAAGTAGATTACTATATAAATATTAAAAATTAAAGCAATTAGAAAATAGCCTGTGCCAATAAATATTAAAGAAATACGAGGATTTTTTTAGATATATTAACTTCTACCAATAATTTATTAAAGACTATTTAAAGATTGCTATCTTATTAACCAATCTTATTAAAATAACAAAAATATTTTACTAGAATAATAAAGTATAAACAGCCTTTAAAGAACTTAGAAACTAAATTATCTTTAAACCAATATTAGTTAAAGTAGATCTAAGCAAGGTCTATAAAGTTAAGATAAATATATCTAACTTTGTAATAAGAGGTTAACTAGGTTAGCATAATGATTAAAAAAAACTATACACTATTGCATTCTTTTTAAAAAAGCTTAATAAACTAAAACTAAACTACCTAATTTATAATAAAGAACTAATAGTAATTATTAAAGCCTTTAAGAAATAGCAATACTATTTTATTAGAGCTAAACACTAAGTTTAGGTCTACACTAACTATAAGAACCTTACTTATTTTACTACTACCAAAGAACTTAATAAATAATAAATTAAATAGGCAGAAATTTTGTTATAATTTAACCTTAGGATTACCTACTATAAAGGATCTAAGAACGGGCAAGCAGATATGCTTAGTAGACAGCTAGACTATCTATAGGAGGTTTTACTAAAAACGCAAAGCATCTTCTAAATTACCCTTAAGGGAGATTTATTATAAGAGCTATAATAACTAGCTATAATATTCTAATTAAAGGTTGACTCTAAATGAATAAACAAGCTTGCGATAGCCTATTAATAACTCTTTAAGTAAAGAAAGGAAGAAATAATAGAAGACAAAAAAATATTTTACTAAAGAAAAAAGCTCTTTATACTAGAAGAATTATGCTTTAAACTTATTATATATATTTACAGCATACTAGTATATAGACACTAAGAAATTACGGCAATAATTAAATAGCTATAACAATACTATAGTTTTCTTAGAATAAAGAAAGAAATTTAGATAGTTATCTAAAATTATAATATATGCTATAAAAGTAAGACTGTATAATATAAGCTCTACAGCCTATTATAGCCTTTGCTAATATTTAATAGACTATAGTAATCTATTAGCCTTAACTTTATTGTTAAACTACTAGCATCTAAGAAACCTATAATGAGAGTATATTATAACAGTATTCTGGTTATAGTAGACAGATTTACTAAGTATGCCTACTTCTTACTCTATAAAGAAATAAGTAATGTAGACAAAGTTATATATACCTTCTTATAAATAATTATTAGTAATTATAGTATATTATAAGAGATTATCTTAGATAGAGAAATAGTATTTATCTTAAACTTTTGAAAATTACTTATAAGACAACTTAGTGTAAAATTAAAGCTATCTATAGCTTTTTACCTCTAGATAGATAGGTAGACTAAAAGACTAAACTAAATTCTAAAACAGTATCTTTATAGTTATATTAATTATAAATAAGATAACTAGATATAGCTGCTATTTATAGTATAGTTTGCCTATAATAGTATAGATATAGGTATAATAAAGATATTATCCTTTTATATAAACTATAGCTATAAACTAAAAGCCTATAGGAAACTAATCTTAGGGCTAGAAGTATAATTAGCTACCAAAAGGGCAATTAAAATCTAAAATCTATAGAAAAAGCTTTAGCAAAAACTGCTCTTTATACAAGAAAGAGTAATAATCTATACCAACAAGAAAAGGTTAAAGAAACCAACCTTAGGGGAGGAAGATAGAGTCTACCTACTCTATAAAAATATTAAAACCAAACAACCTAGTAATAAACTAGACTATAAAAAGATTAGACTATTTTAAATTTTAGAAAAACTATTAAATACTAACTTTAGACTTTTACTACTAATAAAGATATAGATTTATCCGGTCTTTTATATATTATTTTTAAAACTAGTACTAGCTAATATATAACTTAGGACTTAGATTAAGCTTAATAACGACAAAAAGGAATAGGAGATTAAGAAAATCTTTGATTTACAAACCTATAATACTAATACTAAGTATCTAGTTAAATAGAAAGGCTATAATAATAAGGACAATATATAGGAATCTTTTAAGAACCTAACAAATTGCTAATAGGTATTATAAGACTTTTACTACTAAGGAGAAAAGCCTAGTCTGGCTTAGGAATGTCTAAACCTAATAAAGGCTAGGAAGATATATTACTAGCCCTTTAGGTAGAAATATTAAATAAAGCATAATTAGCCTGTTTTTAAATATTTTAAAGCTTTGCTTGACGAGCCTTCTTAGTATCTACCTTATCTAAATCTTATATATCTTAATGAAATAAATTAGAACCATAATTTTTTAGGGAACGTTATTATTTCTATAAACGCACTAAATAATTTAGGGCGGTTTGTAACTTGATCTATAAAGTAAATAGCTCTTTTTCTATATCTTTTGCTTCCTTTATAATATGCTGCTGTTTTTTTATAATTTTGGTAACTATAAAAAATAAGAAATTAACTAAGGAAGGATAAAATATAAAACCTAATAAATACTTATAGGCAAATAAAATATTATTTTTATTATAGGTAGTTAGACCCTAACCTATATACTTTCCATAATACTTTAAGTTTTTAAGATACTTATAGGATAAGTTATACTTAAAATAATGAAAACAAGATATATTGCTAAGTTTGCCAAATATCTAAATACAGATAGCTAAGGTATAATGCTGTAAGGTTTTGAGATTTAAAGACTTGGTAATATAACCTAATATCTTAAGTTAGCAGACAGTAAACTAAAATAAAAGATATGGGAAACAAGAAATAATATAAGACAAGAAACTTATAGGAAATCTTTAGGGATAAAGAAGTATAGAGAGGGGGAATAATATTACAACTTTAATAGAAATAAAACTAATGGTTAATTTTATAGTAAAACAAGTTTTACTAGGCCACGCTCTTGGCTAGGCAAGAGGCACGAGAAATATAGCCACCAAGATATATAACCTGCTTATCTAATAGATTAGAGAGAATTAGAACTAATCCCTTTTAATCTAAGGATTAGTAAGGCTTAATACTAATCTAGCCTAATCCTATTTGTAGATTAGACGGCTTAAGATATAATCTAACTAAGCCAGGCTAAAGAGATAGACTATATAGACACGCTTATTACTAGTAGATAGTATTAGCTTAAAACAGCTTTTTAGCAGTTAATCTAAATATTTACTCAAATAGCTCTTACCAGCTTGTAATTATTATTTAAAACCAATATTGCTTAACTACCGCCTTGTTATGTATTTTAGATATAAACCTTTAATCTCTAGTTTAAAGAACCTAAAAAGCCTTAATTATTATAATAGGTTGGCTCTGGTATAGAAATAGAGAGGCTGGAAAATTTAGCCTTTAGACTTATTATCTTTGGCTTTAAATAGCCAGCTAACTCTAACCCTAATAGTAACTAAACTAAATATAAATAAACTTTAGAAATTAGGCTATCTAATAAACTAGGTTATATACTTTTTAGGTAAGAAATAAGGATAATATAGAGATATAAAGTTAGGGTCTTAAAATAGCCTAAAAAATTAACTTATAGCTACTAAACTTATCTGCCGGTATGTATGCCCTATAGGCACTTAGAGAAATCTAGTGCCAAGTCTAGAGTAACTCTCTATATATAGCGTCTATACGAGCGTTTTTGTTTAATAATTATAAATTTAGGCTATGTCTTTTCTGGCCTTTATAGAGGTATTATAAAATTATAATTAGGGATAAATAATGTATATAGTAAGCTTTTTAATAATTAGTTAGAATATTTTTTGTAGATAAAGAATATATTTATCTATAGCCTAATTAGCCTTTTTTATAAGTTAAAATAAATACTTTTCTAATAAATAAGGTTGTAAAATTCTCTCTTTTAGCCGGTATAGGCTTTATTAATTATCTTAAAGGTCTAGCCTTTAAAATAAAACTAAATATTAAGTAAAAAGCTATTATTAATATATTATATTTAATAAATACTTTCTATTATATTAAAAATATATATAATAGCTTATTTCTTATTAACATTATTAGCGTTAACTAATATATTTATTAAAAATAAATTAACTTTTATCTAGTCGGCCTTTAATATTATATAGTGTTACGGGGTGCAGTGTTTCACGTAGCTAGTGCGATGAATTTTCTTTCTTGGCCGTCCGTGCTATAAGTACCGGACAAGCTTCTGTCCCTCTCGAGGGCCGAAGCAACAATTCAACTCATTCTTCTATTATTATTATTTTGATAACTTGTGACATCGTCTGATCAGAACCCAAACACTGCTTTTATCGCCTTCGTGGCCCTTCCGGCCCTTTTTCATTATCTCTTCTTTCTTCGCGTTGGAGCCCTCTAGCAGTTTCCTCTCTCTCGCTCAGAGGGGCCAGCAGAACTTGGGCACAAATGCTCGGCTTGTTGTCCACGTTTTTAATAGTATTAAATTATAATAACGTCAGCCTTTGTCTTTTCTTTAGCAGTTATTTTTTAGTATTTACTTACTGCTAGACTCTTAATAGAAAGATTAGTAGCAATAATTAGCATTTTTTATTTTATTATTATAATTATAAACTACTAATAAAGTTACTAAGAAGAATATTATAATAATTACTACTATGGCTTCTAACCGACTTAAATTTACTATTTACCTATAAATAGTAGTTTTTAGCAAATAAAAAAATTATTATACAGTCTTATATATAGAGTTTTCCTTTTTTCTTATTTTTAATATAAAAAGAAAGAGAAAAATAGCAAAATATAAGCGTAAGAAAAAGTAATAATAAATGTATAAAAATTAACAAAAAAAGGTAATAAATATAATAACTATAAATAAAATATATATAGCAGCAACCTATACTATTTATACCCGAAAAAGTAAATAAAAAGAAAGATAATAAAAGTTAAAAGCAAAAGACAAGGCTTTAAAGCAGCTTTCTAGATGCTTTCTAAAAAGAATAAAAGAATATTATAAGAGAATAACTTGTTAAACAGAAACGCTAATTAAGGTATAGATACTATATATAGAGAGTTACCCTAAACTTTATATAAAGAGTCACCCTAAACTTTAGTACTAATAATATACACGCCAAAAGATAAGTTTAGTAGCTATAAGTTAATTTTTTAGGCTATTTTAAGACCCTAATTTTATATTTCTACATTACTTTTATTTTTTACCAAAAAAATATATAACTTAATTTATTAGATAGCCTAATTTCTAAAGTTTATCTATATTTAGTTTAGTTAATATTAAGATTAGTGTAATAATTAAGGTTTCCTAGGTCTTCTAAACCGTAGATTAGGATTTATATCTAAGGTATATAACAAGGTAGTTAATTAAGCAATATAGTTTCTAACAATAATTACAAGCTAATAAAAGCTTGTTAAACGGAAACGCGTATGTAGGCTGCACGTAAGGGGTTGCCCTAGACTTCACGCAGGGAGTTACCCTAGACTTGGCGCTTTTTTCGACTAAGTGCCTATGTGGCGTGCACGCTGGCAGATGAGTTTGGTGGCCGTGAGTCGATTTTTTTGGGCTGTTTTAAGACCCTAACTTCGAACCTCTGCATTCCCCTTATTTCTTACCCAAAAAGCATGTAACCTAGTTTGTTAGATAGCCTGACTTCCGAAGTTTACTTGTATTTAGTTTGGTTACTGTCAGGGTTAGGGTTGGCTAGTTATTTATGGCTGAAGAGAGTGGGTCTGGGGGCCGAATTTTCCGGCCTCGCCATTCCTACACCAGAGCCACCCGCAGCGTGCCAAGGGTTGAGACAATGTCGGAGGGTGTGTGAGGAGGGCTGACAGAAGCCCACTCAAATTCAATGCAAAGTTGTCCAAACCACTCTCAATCGTCCCAACTCGTCTCCAGACACCCTGCTGCGACCCTGCCGTACACACACTGCTGAAGGCACTAACCTTCAGATTTATTATTACTATAAGGCTTAAATAAATATACTTATAATAGCAAATATCCATTTTAGCTAATAGGCAACAAGTCTCTAGCTAGTATTTAAGCACAAAACACTTAGAAGTCACTTTATTACTAATAACCACCAAAAGGAAGTAAGATCATTAGAATCTAATATTAGAAATAGAATTAGCAGCTATTTTTATACTAATTAGTAGTTTTTATTAACCTTAAGGAACTATTTTTGTAACCCCTAAGTGATCTTAAGACCTAAGGGGCATGGTGGCTAAGTACGCCTATAAGAAGCACTTAAGCCTCACATAACAACTCCTCTTTAGGAAAATCCTCAAGAGTTGGGACCAGAAAGATGTTAATCTAACAATGTCCTCACAAAAGAATTAGAAGCTAGAACATCAAATTGAAGCTAGTAGGACAGTCCAAAGTAAGAAGGTTCAACTTAACCTAAATAAGCTTTTTGCTAACATTAAGGCTATTCAGAGGACTTAGATTGAAGTGGGCGTAGTATTAGATGATAGCAACGCTTCAAAAGAATCAGAAACATTAAGTGACGTAGGGTCAACTATCATAGTGGCAGCGTCGTTGGCGACGGGGCAAAGGGGTAGTGGTTGACAAAGGGGTGGCGGAATCAGGGGGTGGTGGGATGTGGGCCGGGCACGTTATACTAAGCATCTACGATTGCTTACAGAGCCATCCCACCTTGGAACCCATGATAGTATCCGGATGGTAGTAGCGTCATGATGGACAGCAGAAAGGAGACCAAGTGTCCGCATCTGCTGAAGTACGGCTTTAGCAAATCTTTGGTACATCGACCGAGTGCTTTAACGCCGGAAGCTAAATAGAAGTCGGCTGCATTGTTCTCCATGAGGATGTGTTGTGGACTAGCCGTTCTTCAAGGTCTAATATCGATTCGTTCCGAGCCAAGCCTCGTAAGGCGTTTCTGCCACGTGCCCCAGACAACTGTATATTATTCCCCAGGCTTGGCTCCGACACGGGGATGAGATCTTCATTTTCCACTTTATCTTCCGCTTCCTCAAAGCCTCCCCACTCCTTGCTCTAATCTATTCCGACCTAGTGATTATTGATCATTATGGATTATTCCTGCTCATTCTATGGCCATCTTTTGCGTCGTCCTTCTAAGTGCGTCCGTCGCGCATCGTCACCACGAACAAACAATTGAGTTCCCTGCCATCCCTCCACAATCCACTCTCGCTCTGCATGCCCAGCGCCTTATCTGGCTGCGACTCCAGCACCTTCCAAGTACACGCAATCTCCTCCCCCAACGTCCAACTCCGCCGTCAGCCGCGGATGGCTCGCTGACCAGCTAGCCTCGCCCCACCCACCTCGTCCGTCCCGAAACGCGCCCGTAATCCATTCCTACGAGCACTATAACGCAAGCGACATCCGCCGCTCCAGTCTACGTATACGAATATAAACCATAACTCGCCACGGCGGAAGGACAGCAAGGAACAGTGGCCCCAGTCTATGGAAGCTGAGCGCAGGGATAACAACGTCTTATCGGATGAGGGCTATGTGGAGGAAGATGCTGGCTTAGAATGAAACGAGACAACGCCAATGCCAACAAGGCACGGTCGACAGCATCGGCGGACTCAGCCGCCGCTAGATCTAGCTGCGTCATCCAACTCTTACAACAACGCGCTCGCTCACCATCCCGTCCTCCACTCCAATATCGGCTCAAGCACAATGTTGCAGTCAAAATGGAGTGAGTTCCGAAACTGGGTACCAGACACGGGATGCGCACGGGAACCAAAACGGGACACAGGTTCCCTCACTAGAGGAGACGAGTGCGTCACTCAGTCGTCACTCAGGTTTTCGTAGTTTGACTAGCATAAGCTGCACAGTGGTCTCTTTTGGCTGTTGTCGCCGAACATTTGGTCAGCCTTATGAATAGCGATTGTAGCATGGAACCCATTTTCCTCGCCAACATGAACATGGATAAGTTACGTTGCATCTCATGCTGGGCGTACTATCGATGGTGCAACCTGTCCCATCTCTGGCGACGACGAGCCGCGTTTTGGCGATTTCTCCGACTTCACCGGGCTCAGGGAACCTATCGTGGCCAAGTGATCTGCCTTGCGCTGCACATATATTGAAAGCCTCTGATCGGAACATGAACCGTGTTGTATCACAATTCCTATCAGGTCCCTCACGTCGCCCTTCAATAACTCAACTTCCGCCTTTAGCTGCTTGTTATTCCTCTCCATGTCCCGCGCTGTCTCAACAAGAGCCTCCTGTTGTTTCTTCTGCTTGCTTCGACACTTTTTCGCAGCTTTGCGATTCTTCTTAAGACAGATAGCCCGTGCTGACCCGGGCCCCACGTGTGAAGGCCTCCGGCCTCGAGTGGAAGATGGTTGTGTCGAAGGCGATGTGTCAGAGTCGGAGTCGGCCTTCTGGTTGACGATGCTGCGCTTCCCGGAGTGAAGATTCCCACCGTTAGGGATGATTATACCCAAGTAGGATGATTGCAATGAGATTCCAAGAGGCAAAGGGCCAAGGGTTGATGTTTCGGAAAAGGATCTCATGCTTGTATTGGTTTGCGATGACTGGTTGATGAGTTGAGGGCAACTGGATTTCCCCCATAGAGAAGGGGAGGTTGTTGGGACCTTCTCGCCGTCCACCTCATGCTGCCCTTCCGGGGTCGCATGTTCGAAGTCAGAGGGAAGGGGGACAAAATCGTTGGAACCATCCCACTCGAAATCTAAATCCCTCATGGCATCTAGTACGCTGCCTTTGCCTGCGCATGTCGGGTCGTTCTGGACATTATGTGATTCATAAAGGCTTAACCCTGCTGAGGCCATACTTTCAGATCACGGTGCTGCAAGCCACTTAAAATGCCATGCGTGTCGCTAGATAAAGGGTGAAAGTATTGAGGAAGTAGATGGACCAATTCCGAGGTCGTAGGTTTGCCGCAAGAAACGTCGCAGGCCGGAATGAATTGCAAATGGGAGGTTTGGTGCGTGCAGCGGACAAGCGCTTCCTCATGTATTATTCTGTACGAGTATGGAGCTCGATCGCTACTGGCTTCCAATTGCAATCTGTCGCTTCTTGGCAGTGAGCTCATTGACCGAGGGGCTCTTGTCTTCAAATCGCACGCCCGCGTCATTGCACAGGTTTCGTCGATCCATACCCCGCAACAGCGAGCGCAGGTTGCAGGATACGTCATATCAAGCGCTGCGGCTCTTTGCATTGCTATCCAATACACTGATTTGCGTTCCACACTTCCAAAACCACGCTAGCGATACAACCATGTTGTTGCACGAATGGAGTCCTTGCATTGCCTTTTAGATGTAATCCTAGCGGCCTGTACGTAGGGCCAAGAGGAAATGCGCCACACATATTTTGAAGCTTTTGACGTTCGCAACAAAGTACTCTCACTGTCCCGTCATGGGTTGCAGTTGTGTCCAGCAAAAATTTCTCAAGAACCCATTTGCCTGCAGTAAACGAGCGGTAAGCATCCTCGCGCGAATAACACGAATTTCCAACGACGAAATCGTTCGCCCCTATCGTCGATCACGGAAGCTGCCCATTTTACTTTCCGCTGTCATCAACAATATCCAGCGTGCCCGGGTTGTGCGCAACAGGTTTGCCCTTCTGATCCGTGAATAGTACCTGAACCTGTTAGTGACTGCCCCTCAAACATCGCCGTCCCATCACTCTATACCTTGGGAGGGTTCTTCAGATTCTCCTCTTTTGCTTCTTGCTCCGAAATGACGATCTTCTCGACCTAAGCATGATTATTATTATTGCACCTGCATGAAATGCCCGTGAACATTCTCCACCCCATAACCCTAGAATTGAGACTAAGTAGATAGTACTTACATCACCCTCATGTCGTCCACCCCGAATCTTCGTGTATACATGATCACCCTCCTCAATCGGCTCGCCTTGCTTCGAGAGTACTTGCTCTTCGTTCTTGGTCGGCATCTTGCGCTAGTATTCGTTGGTGTATCTTGCTCGAAGGACTCGTAGTCGGCGTGATTATCGTGTTTTGTGAAGTCAAAACAACTCCTGCGGCCGCTCTTCGTCGTGATAAGCCGTCAGTTTCGACAAACGTCACACTCTCATCATCCCTCCATCATACTTCCGAAAACGGCCATCGCGACGCACTCAAGGAACCTCTTAAAGGTCAGCGTTCAGCAAGAACTGCTACCACACGAAGACTGCCTTCATTGCCACGGTTTCATCCAGCCAAGTTCCCATCCCAGCAATCTAATGTGGCGGCAACTCCAGTCCCTGGTTCACACATCTCTTGGCACTCAGATGCCCAATTACAGATGTATCTCTATCAACGTGAGCCCCTTGTTCCCGTAAACAGGCCGGGGTAAGTCACCCTTCGGAGCTCTGAGAGTGCCGAAAGCTATGTCGCTGCAAGAGCAAACTCCACCAATGCTGCCTACCATTTTCATTGGGTGATTAAGTGCCGGGTGCTGCGGGCCTTGCAGCTGCACTGCAATTTCTAGTGCGAACGATAGGCCTCTGAGTGGTCGGCGGCCATCCGCGGACCATGAGCTTGAGGGCCTTTACTACTCAGCAGTGTCATTCTTGTCTACCTCCTGTCCCAACTTCTTTTGCAGAGCTCCGTGCCACTGACGTCATCCATCAGCTCCAGCTGCAACGCTACGCTCCTCGTCCGACTGTTCACCAGCACCGAGCCGTTCTTGCTCCGGGGTAGATGCCACGAGAGTAGCCGTGGGCGAGCGCCATCTCTACTGCTCGCCTGTGCCTTGCTTGCTGGCAGAGTGAGGGCAGCAGCGTCGTCAGCATTGTCGAGGACCAGCAACCACTTGTCGTTCTCGTTGCGGAGCCAGTTATGAACGAGCTTAAAAACGTCTGCTTGCGGATCGTTCCGGCCAGCTAGCCTGACCTGGTCTGCGATGTCTCGGTAGCCTTGTTTGATGCGGGCCGCGTTGCTGGCGTGCACCCAGAACACCCATGTTTGTGGAGATTGATCTGCGGTACGGTAGCAGTGCTTGATAGCGACCTGCCTTTCTGTGTCGGCGTTAGCGATGGGCTAGGGTTCGCCTGGCGCACCCCGCGCCGCCCAGGCCCACTAGCGCTGTGCGCGATGCCGGTGGATCGGATTTCTCGCGTATCTGATCGAGCAGCGTTCCGCGGTCGACGAAGTCGGGGTCGCGACTAAACGGTATGGCGGCGGAGGGGCATGGTGGAGTCTCTTGCCTTTCTTTAGTAGGGCTATGGTTAGTGCCTGCTCAGACCCTACTTGCGCCGTTCGGAAACTTACCAGGCGGAAGGTAGAACGTAGTGCTCACCGGGCCGTTGACGATGCCCACTTGGAAGCCTGCGTTCGCGTCGCCGAAAGATATCATGGACGCCATGATAGTAGCAGCATCGAAAGGATGCATCAGCAGTGGTTCTTGCGATGAAGCGCTAGCTTGAGGCTCAGCCCGGCATTCGTCCCGCTGGCGTGCAGGATATAGCGCCGAACCTCGCGGTCTTACAACGCTAGATGATTCGCGATATAATTTTAAGCGGCCAATTTCCGCCATACCACTGCTTGGCGTAATAATTGCCCATCTTCCACTGGGCTGATGAGATTTGTCCCCCCATTTTTGAGATTTGTCCCCCGCGCCAGTGCTAGTGGAAATTATTCACTAGGGATGGATTTAATGCTGCATCATTAAATAAAATGCGCTTTTTGCATTAAATATTTAAAGCAGGCGCGTTTTATATGCATTATTTCCCTTCTCTATTAGGTTTAGCGCCTTCCAAAACAGGCTTAGTGTGTCGGATCAATATAATCCCTGTTCCGACCTCCTTTCTCCACCGCCTTCAACAGCTGTCGTGGTATCCCCCTGAAACTTCCCAATCCGACTCCCCACTACCTTCAGACCCTTCGTGCTTCTTCTACAATGCCTAGAACCTCTGGAAGGCCAGCCGACCACCAGGTCCACCGAGAATTTATTACGATTGCCTCGGACGCTAGCTCGGGGTTCAAGAACTCACGAGTCAAGTGCAAGCACTGCGGCCACGAGATAACCAAGGGCACTACTCGTCAGAAGAAGCACTTACTTCGCCATTGCCTCAATTACAGAGGGCAGCAACAGTCTCAGCAGTCTCAACTTGCTCAGCACTTTCCTGTAGTGGACAAGACCTTTAAGCAGATGCTTGATGAGCTTGCTGCTAGAGCAATTTTTGCTGATGGCCGTCCATTTAACCTCTTCGAGTCCAAACGAATGCGGATTCTGTTGGGCAGGCTAAATACTGCCTGGCAACCACCGTCTCGCCGCCGAGTGCAGCGGCTGCTAGCCCCGACTTATTCTGAGTACCACAACCAAGTCCAAGATATCCTCGACCAGACAGAACGTATCAACGTGATCTTTGACGCCTCAGACAATATCACAAGTCATCGAATTATCAATATCTCGATACAGGTGGCAAATGGTCCGGCGTTCTATTGGAAGACGTTTGATACAGGAGAGATTCAACACACGGCTGAGCACTACATTGATCTTTTGTATCCTGAGCTGGAGATAATTTGCAAGGGTAACTTCTTGCGAATTAACTCGTTATGCACAGATACGGATAGCGTGATGAGGAAAGCTCATGTGCATTTGGCTGCAAGAAAGGAATTCCAGCATTGCTTCTTTTCCCTCTGCGATTCACATGGGTTACAGCTACTCATCAAGGACATCCTAGAGCTGCCGTTCTTTGAGGAGACATTCAAAAGCACTACATTAATTGTCACCTTCTTCAAGAAGTCGAAACTGCAGTTGGCTCGATTGAGAGAGGCACAAAAGGCAGCTTGGGGCCACCATAAGGCGTTTTTATCCGCGTGGGTCTTTAAGTTTTTCTGACTCCTAGCTATAACTAACCGCTCGCTTTAGTGTAACCACACGCTGGGGCAGCCAGTTCAATGCTTTGCGGTCAGTTTTACGCTGTAAAGAGCCTCTCCAAACATACGCTCGCCGTCCTGACGTGAGGGCAGAGCTAGCCTCCGGGTCTCTCGAGCTTCTTCCGAGGGTGCTGGAGTCTGTCAATAACCCTCACTTCTGGATACGCCTAGAGACTGTTTTGGCTATAATTAAGCCTGTCAGCTGTCGTCAGCATGCCTCAGAAGCCGATCGGGATCACATCGGCCATGTGATTCCTCGTTGGCTGGAGATTAAAGCAGAATGGAAAGCGCTTGACGATTCTCAGCAACATAAAGACGTGAATTTCAGCGAGCTGTATTCCGTATGGTTAAACCGGATGGACAAACAGACATATGATATTCATTATGCAGGATTTGCATTAAGGCCTGACACAGTCGGGACTAAGCTTGAAGAACAGCTGATGATGAAAGTGCTTCGGTTCTTTAAGTCAGTAGTTAATCCTGCTGACTACCTTTATGTTGTTTGAGAATTTAACTACTTCTGAGCATAATTGGGCGGCTAGTTTGCTGTGGGAGGCTTAGTCTATTCAAAAGAATGGACGCCATTAGATGCTTGGATGCTTCTTGATAACCAGGGCAGCAAGCTGGCTACACTTGCTGTCCGAATCTTTGGAACCATAGCCAATTCAGTTCCCTCAGAGAGATCATTCTCGGCGGTTAACTTCCTCCACAGCAAGGCACGCAACAGGCTCACACCAGCCAACGCTGACAAGTTGGCGTTCATCTACATGAACGAACGGGTGCTAGAGAGGATAACACAGTCTCAGAATCAACCTCTTGATCATTGCAATAAGGTTGATTCTACGGTGGTTAGCTGGGAAGATTTGACAGAAGACGGTTGGCTTACTCTCGAAGATATGTATATGGAAATCCATTGCGCATCAAGTCTGGAAGTTGACGCTGTTATCGGCGAGTTCACTCACCAACCCGCCTCCGACGGAGAAGAGACAGTTGTGGACACATTTGAGGTCCAAGATGGGTCAGAGAGCGAAGGAACGGGGAAAAAGTTGACCTAATTTGGCTTGGTTATTTGTATTATATGACCCTTGGGCAGCTTCATATACGGGTAGTTATATTGCAATAAAAAGCGCGCTTTTTATTCGGAATAAAAAGCTGCTTCATTATAATAAAAAGCAGTTTAATACACATGTGTATTAAACACGTGCCCATCCCTAACCTTAATCCCCGAGATAAGCTTCTTGGCACCTTGAAGAAGCACTCCCATCCAAGGTCAGCCTCGAAGTATAACAAGCTATAAGATTAGCTACGTCTAGACACAAGAATATAATATAAACCATTCCCTAGGATTAAAAACACAAGTTTATCATACCAGTAGTGAAATTCAAACAGCTGGTCAACCCAAACCTTATTCTTGCCATGTTCCCAGCTATCTATATACACGCCGTAGCAAGGAAATCTAAGCCCTGGCTTGTAGAAAGGGCTGTCTCGATAACATTAGAGGTAGTCAAAGAAGATCAAGTAGAAAGTTATGCTCCTATAAAGAGCTCGGGCTTCGTACAATACAAACGTCAACATCTACATTTGGGGCCAGAGAAAGCCATTTGGTCCGTCTATCTTACTCCTATACCCAAGTCGTGGCTCATCAAGGTAACGTATATTCATATGCTCCGATGCCAAGCGTCCAATTCCAACCCTTTGTGAATTAAGTAGACCAATTGCTGATTGGGAGAGACAGGCAGACATGACGCTAAACGAGCTCACTAGCCTGAGGGCTGACATAATATAGGATTATCTGTGATAATGGAGGTGTTGAAGTATCTCGGTATCGGTAAGTGACTCTCAACACATTCGCGTAGCTATTTGGCTGTTTTGCTTATCACGTCTCAGGACCTGATTCCCGGGTAATGCCACAGATAACGAATGTGATTGATCGCACAGTTGCGTCAATTGAAGCCGACCTTAGAACAAGACGTAACAGCAACAGCAATCCCAATGCCAACACCAACAGCTCAGACAGGCGAGTAAGCTGCTTGGTATTAATGGAGCAACGGAGCACCAGCTGGATAAGCAAGTGCCGACAGACAGAGCGCGTCTCCATGGGTAGCACAAAAGTAAGACACGTCGTGTTTGTGTGTGAAGAGGACGCCAAAATTTGCTTCTCCGCAAGAATATCTGCTTTTGGTAGAGACGATGGACGTCGTTGTGGCTGTGGTACCTTCCCGCCTACAATACCCTTTTCATTCTTCTTGTAACTTCGCTGCCGCTCCCCACTCGGCCTTGCGTTCTTTTAACTTTCTCCCTGAACTCCGCGTTAGACATCTTCACGAAGGACTAGGTCATCTGAGGGTCCATATCCCACTCACAGCGATTGCGCTGGGCAATTCTGTTTTGTAGTCGCCGGCGCTCTGCAGGATCGGATACTTTGGTCCAATCCTCATATGGGTTTGGCAGATTGCTGCATGTAATCCTACCGGGATTTCCTCCCATGGGGCGTATTGCTGAGAATGCTTTGTTACTGAAGAGTAGCTATATATAGGCATACTTTCGTGCTGTCTGCTCGATGTTAGACGACTCCTGGAGGGGCTGTCTCGGCTTTGTGGCGGAAAATGCCTCAAGGTTTCGAAGTGGAGGATCCCTTGCCAACTTGTATCTTGCCGAAACCGCTGAGGAAGATAGTTTGAAGTGGCTGCAGGTTATCTCGTTATCAAGATTCAAAAATGTCATGCCGAGAGTTATAGGCTTAAGGCCAGAATCCCACGGCTTGGACTGAAAGCGGCGTTCTTTTGTAACCTAATGGACTCCAACCCAGGAATGCATCTAGAGGCCCGTCAGCGAGCCCGAGGGTGACTATCGTTAGCTATGCAACAAGCTCTAACACAATTACTGGCCCGTAATCTCGGGACATCTTGCTTTTTTTAGTTGCCTATGGCGGTTTTCACCTCCGTTGATCGAAATACTTGGGTCTGGGCAAGAGATGGAGGGCTGCGACGTTATTTCGGGCATGTTGACGGCAAGGATAGGGTGCCGATTCGCGCAGTCTGTTTCAAAAGAATGTGGTTTTTTTCATCCGTTCTCGATATTCGTAATCTGTAGAAGGTTCTTAAATTATATTACTGGTTGGCATGATTTTCCCAGGAAAAGGCTTGAAGGGACGAATGATGTGTCCTAGGCGGCACAGGTGCCAGTCAGAAGACTCTTTGTATGCAGACGTAGGCCTTGTTCCGGGAAGGCCAGGGGTGCGGCAGCACTCGTATTCCGAAGCTCCAGTAACCAGGAAAGGACATACGTTAGGCATCGCCCAGTTGATTTGAGATTGGTAAGCTAGAGAAGCAAAGTCGGTATGATGAAAAAGTAAAGAGTACGCTCCCTACTGCGTTCGGGGTAAAAGCATTGCGCCGCCCCGCCTTGAATATTTGATGCCTGAGGCCTCATGTGAGCCGTCTTCCCCGCAAACACCGTCATGTGTGCTCGACAACTTAAACACCACATGAACCCTAACTGTACCAATTTTGGGCTGACCTCACTATTTTTTTATATGATGCGCATGGCACCTTCCGTGTCGCCTTTAGTGGGCCAGGCGGAGGCTGAAGTCAAAGATGTCTCTGCGTCGGACAGCGACGATGTGATCTGTCTGGGATCCGTCGCGAAAACACAGAACCCTCTACCAGCAGCCGGGCGCTCCAAAGACCGCCCTCCCTCAACACGTTTTGTGCGAGCGTCAGACTCAAACCAGCGACCACGTGCAACCAAACGCGATCCCACACGCAAAAACAATTCGGGCTCTACAAAAAGCGGTACGAGGCTGAGCGGCGAATCCGAGCCCACTCGGCAGGCGGAAACACAAAGCCGCAGAGGAAGACGTTCACATGTGCGTGACCGCTCGAGACAACATCGTCACCCCGTGTCTCCCGCAATAACGGGTCATTCGGTCATATTGGGCTGGATACGAAGCTCAGCCGGACAGCCCACGCGTCGAAAAGTGCAAGCTTCTTTTGGTCGCAGGGGCAGATTCTCGTGCAGTCTTTTCGCTCAACCTGACCAGACACATGATCGCACAAGCGGAAAGACTGCCATGATTGCATTCAAGGATGTGGAGTTGGTTGATCAATTTCAAGGAAAAACTCGTTGCGAAGTCAAATCTGAGGTGCAGCAAATTTTAGAAAGCAAGCTCGGCTTGTCAGCAAACGGTGGCGAAATCTGACGTACCGGTTGTAGATATTTTGTTGCAGAGAAACCCAGGGACGAGCCCGATGGGAAAAGAAGATGGTTTCCTAACTGGAGGCCATGACTTCTCCTATAATTCTTCACTTAAGGATTGAGTTAAGGAGCCGGAGAAGCTGACAAAACGACTGAAACAGCACGAGGATAGCCACGATGCTGTGGAGGAGCTGGCAGGTAAGATAAAAGACAGAGATGGCCTCCGAAGCTGAAAAAGCTCGGTATGCGGTTCAGACTAACTATGTTGTTATAATATTTCCTTTCCATTCGTCCAAAGTGACAGAAGACCCGGGGAGGTTGCAAAATCGGCGCCTCTGGCTTACACATGGGTAAGCAGACGGGACAAAATGACATGATTGCACAGTGGCATTTCGCGGCTTTACAAATTAACATTGTCGTTGAAGACCACAGAGAATCATACAAGGGTGTTGTCTGCGACGAAGCAGTCTCGTTAGAGGGATGTGAGGGCGGATCAAACCGGCGAGCAGCAGCTATGAAAGTGGGTATCAGGATGTTCCTCCAGTCTCGCAATTGCTGGGCGACAGTCTCGTGCTCCGCAGTGGCCTTTGCCCCTTCTATGTTATCCTTGGCACGTCTGGCGATAAGCAGGCAGATATCATAACATATGAGACGAAGACGATTCTCGGCCATCTCATACAGCCATTCTATATTTTCGGGTTCGCTTGCTACCCTCGCTCGACAGTGCCCGTGAAAGCGACGAACCATTCTCGTGATAGGCTAGTCACGAATCCCCCCATCACCCGAAAAGGAGATCGAAGCGAATGTACTATGATAGAATGATGCGATTTAGTGACCTCTCTGTTATGGACTGAGGCGTGAAGAGCTGGCTCAGGATTTCAAGAGCAGCCTTCTGGTGCCCCTTTAGGTTCACCCAGCCGCCAAGATACTCCTACTCCCACCCACGAATTAGTTTCCAGCACTAGAGCGCAGACTACCTCAAATACGCACCTCTATAGTCGCTAGCTGTAAAATTGTCAAGAGTGTTGTGAGCTCGTGTTTGTCCCCGTTTTTGAGAAGGCCGAGAAGCAAAATGACACTTCTGTTGTAATATTTCAGGAATTCCGGCAGCTGACCATTTGGGTCCGAGTGTCTGATGGTATGCTGCGAATGCAGCGATAGCATGTAGTAAGGGCTCATTATGGATTGCTAAGTTGATAAGTGTTGTTTGAAAGAAGACACCTAAGTCTCGATGTATGCTGTAGTGGTAGTGTGTGATTATGAGAAAATACTCCAGGTAATATCTCGAATCGGCTGGAAGGTGGGAGAAATTTGGAACTGCACTGAATGACAGATCTGGCAAGTTTGCCATCAACGGAGTATGGCTACTGGTTATTCCGATCGATCCTGTCGGCGACGAGCCTTTGGCCCCTTCTTGAGAAGATGCCTCAGAGGGCTGACGAGTTCCAGTCAAGAGTCGCTTCGGGTGCAAAGAAGATGCCGTGCTTATGTGCCTGAGACTTTTTGTGGGTGGCACTGATTGCTCGGGGACGCTCCCTAAGTCCTAGGGACCTATAGTACCATGCTCTCAGGCACTAATTGATCATCAATGATAATCCCTCCCCTAGGGGCGACACGATTTATCCCAGCAGGCAACGGTGCGTGGATGCGTAGGGCCTCCTCCATGACAGCACGAAGGTACGGCAGGCCCGAGACATCTGAAAAGGCGAGCCTGTCCGGGCTGCGCAGGAGGTAGTACACGGCGAGGGCGAGCAGGGTGGCGCTTATTTCGCTCCCCGCCATGATTATGATCTGGGCGTCTGCATACAGTTCCTCCCGTGAGATCCCACCGGGGGACCCGATCTTGTGCCAGATGCCGCTGATCAGGTCCGGCCGGACGTCCTCTCGCGCTAGCCGCCTGTCGACCTTGTCGCGGGTGGACTGGGCGTGCGCGAACGCCTGGGCCATGATCCGCCGGGGGACTAGCGCCTGAATGAAGGTGCCGAGGTAGCCCATAGTCGTGATCATCTGCGCGTACATCATATTGGTCAGGTTGGAGAAGATGAAGCTGATCCAGGGGTGGAAGCGGCCCTGGCCTAGGCAGCCGAAGGGTTCGCCGAATACCAGATCACCAATAATGTCCTGTTGTGTCATTTTTAATACGTGCATGAGTGGAATTGCTGTCTTGAGAGCCCCGATTCCCAAGACTTTCAATTCATGATGGAACGTGACTTGTGCTCAAGTGGTCTCCGAGAAGGGGTCTTTGTGCATGTCCTCGATGTCTTGTGTATAGTCGGGACGGAGGGAACTTGTACTTACAAAGGTATAGTAGTTGAACCAGGCCCACATATCAACAGCCTCTCCCTTCAAAGCCCTCTCTTGGAAGCGCTGCATCAACAGAGCAGCGCAGCCGAGCACAAGGGGCTCTTGAGCCTTGAGGCTCGCGTCCGAGAACATCTGGCCAACAATCTTGCGGCGGCGGGCGTGCTCCTCGTGGTCCCCAAGCCAGAGGAAGCTAGTCGCCCCGAACATGGCCTTCTCATTGCTTCCGAGAGAGGACTGTGGGGGCACGGGCTTCCTGCCGCTGCGGTTGCTGTATATCTCCTTCACCGCGGTAGCGCTGGTGTAGGTCAGCTCTCCTGTGGCGAGCCGCACAACGGGGCCGTACTGATGGTGGAACTCGAGCATGCGCCAGTGGATGGTGCCCCGTATCTGAGATACCATCTTGGGTATGTTGGAGCCGCGCCATAGCAGAGGGCCTGGGAAATCCGCGAGGGGGTGGAAGAAAATGGTAGCGGCGAAGCTGGCCCTTGTTGGACTGGCAAAATCAATCGCCCTCGAAGGGAAAAAACACAACATTTTCGTGAACGCAATCGCCACTTCGGGCTTCACCTCGACGGCAGCGAAGGCGAACATTGGCGAGGAGATGCAGTCATTAATGAAGCGATACTTGCCCCCCGCTGATGCAGCTCCCGTGGTCGCATGGTTGGTCCACGAAGACAGCAAGGCCAACGGCGAGGTTTTCGGCGTCCAAGGCAGACTAGCAACTCGGATCTTCTTGGCAGAGACCGTGGGCTTGCTTGGAGCTCCCGGAGGCAACTGGACTGTTGAAACCATCAGAGATAACTGGGATCAGGTGGTTGACGAAAGAGGATACTCCGCCTATTCCAGCGTCGAGGAACTTGCTGCGATAACTTTTCAACGACTCTCAAGTAGTCAGTCTTAGCTGTAAATAGTTTCGACGTGCCGCCGGTTTGTTGTTGAGAGGTGCCTCTTGAATACACGGGCCGAAACAAATCAGCAGACAAGCTGGGACTGGTAGCGTATGTATCTAGTATCGTTGACGGAGGGCAAGGATATATGAAGATTTTAGCTTAAGGCAGGCCTTGTATGCCACCGTTGGAACTGCCTGCTACCATAGTAAAAATTGGTGATTTCACAATTGTCGACTTGGTATGGAGAGCCAGGCGCTCGTCAACGGCAATGATATACTGGAACTTCTCAACAGAATCTATTCGCAAAAGACCACCTGTTGGACAAGGATTGTACATTAGTATCTCATTTGGCCTCTGATTCCCCTACCATTCACAAACAATTAACCCTTCATCGCGTACCCAGTGGGTAGTTCAGAAGTACAAACAGGCTCTCAAAGTGAAAAAAAAAAAAAAAAAAAAAAGAGATCGCAGGCTTTTCCTTCTTTCGCTAGACCATCCGCCTCACAGTCGGATCATGTCCTAGTCGTTCCAGGCAACATAGAACACACAACATTAGTCGGGATTTTGTATCTGCTGTTATCCCTCACCTAAACACCTACAACTTTGGTGTCTAATTTCATCTATTTCAAGTACTTCTCTGCCATATCCTTAAACGATACTTCCTCAAGAACTGGTCTTTGAATCAGCACTTCCTCGCTCTCGCCCCATTCAAGCTTTGCCAGCATCACCGAGATCAAATTCCGAGCCCAATGGATTCTTCGCAAACTCAGAGGTCTTCATGAACTCTGTCGCCTCCTCCATGGTCTTAAACGTGTCGATCTGTATCTCGATCCGGTTCCCGTCCAGATCCTCATAGTAGATGCTAACGGTTGGCCCGTGGTTGACGCATAAGATTAGGACCACACCCACATCGCGGCGCTGGCGCCAAGAAGTCAACAAGTCGTGAAGCGTTGAGTAGGTAAATGCTATGTGGTCCATGCCGGAGGCGGTGGGGTTCCGCGGTGTTATGCCCGGGACGGCAACGATGGCAATACGGTGGTGCTCCTCATCGTAGGTGAGGAACGACATCTGGTCAGTTTCATACGAGGCGTGGGCGCCGAGAAAGGTTTTATAGAAGTTCACCATGGGTACGAAGTTTGCGGTGCGGAGAACCACGTGCGCGAGCTTGTAGGGAGGTAGGACTGTTACTGGTGACATGTTGAAAATTGGCTTCCGTTAAAAGGGGCTAGATAGTGTTGGAAGTAGACTGAGACAAAATAGCGAACTTTGGATTCTTACAGGTACTGATAGGAAATGTGTAGTTGACTTATATACACGGACTTCTGCTAAAGCCCCTATTTTTTCCGATGATCAGTGAAGTCCTTAGTAGCAACCGCAAACCCCGGTCAAGCAATTATCATCAACGAACCGGAGTCTTCAGTTGTTCAACGATGGTCATGTAGCAGAACTGTCCTGCCGGCTTCGCGCCCCGATCTCGCCAGAAAGTTCGCCTCTCGGGGTCTCGGGTTCCGACCTAGCAAGAAACTGGCCAATTGAAAACACGCAGCACGTATTCCGTAATACTGACTACCGCATGATCGAAAACTTTGTTAACTATACTCCCGCGCGGCTGCCAAATCGGGGTGGGTGAAATGGAACATCACATAATGACAGGGTTGAAAGCCACTCCACCCAATCTACGTAGTAGATCCACTTGTAGATTCCACTGTCCACTCTATTGGCAAAATCCCAGTTGATTGGCTAATCCACCAAATCCACTTAACGGTATTATAGGTAGATTGGGTAGATTTATGTGGATTAAAAATAGAGTAGTTAAAGGCGCCTATATATTTTGACAAAATGCCTCTAATAAAGCCTGACAATATTGCTACCCTATATTAAATATAGTATTAAGCTTTTAAATGGCGCAATTTTAAAATGTATATAATAAGTATTATTTAAATATCTTGGGCTTTTTTATTAAGATAATATAAGTCTTAATAGATATATTTAAAATTGTTTTATAAGTACTATATTATTATAAAGGTTATTAATATATATACTTTTTTTTATTTACTTACTAATATATCTAGTATATACCAAGTTTAACTATCTATATTTTAGATTTATAATATAATATTTATATTATTAAATAAATTTTGGCAAGTTAATTTAAAAAATATATCTAGATTTCTTAATATTTTAATATTACGCAAAAATTTATAGAAAATACTACTTGCCTTAAGCTTATAATTTAAATAATATTAGGGACTTATTTAATATTTAACTCTAATATAATATTTAGTTAGTCTTTTAATGTTTTTATAAATATATTAATTGTCTTTAACTTTAATAGCTTCTTTTTAAATCTAAGGGTTATATATACCTAGGTGTAGACTTAGTTGTTAATATCTATTTTTATAACTATTTGTGGCAAAGCTGTTAGATTTATATATCTAGATAATAAAGTATAGTTACCTTACCTAGGTCTTAGCGGTGTATATTGATTTAGTCTTAAATATAGTATTAGTCTCGGCTAAATGATTGCTTTTAAATTGTCTTGAGGGAAAAGGCTATGGTAGATGGTTGTGTTCTTGTAGAGCAGAACTAGAATCTTAGTTAGGGGCATAGCAGCTTTTATTATCATCTATTTTAAGCAATTTGCCTAAGTTACACGGCGATGGTACTTTTACATAGTACTTAACGGCATCAGACTAGGTGGCTTGCAGCCCGTGATGGCTTTAACCTTGATGGACTGGTTTATGTTAAGGCTAATAGCTTGTTAATAATATTGGCGTAAATGATGGAGACTAGGCTTGGCCTAACGCTATGACCCGTAGCGTATAAATAGCTTTTAACTAAATACTAATTTAGACTATGTGCCGTTTATTAAGTGGTCTTATAAAGCCTTACTGTTGACGTAAACTAAATACTAATTTATAAAAGTAGATTAAAAAGTTACCGTAATATGTGTGACGGCAGCCACGGTAGGCAAGCCCGCTGGCCGTCACAAGGACCCTAACCCTTAGCCCCACAGTCGCGTCAAGACTTCGCGAGCCAGGGACCGCCAGAGCTTCGCTCTCCCCTTTCTTTTCCTCTCCTCAGCTTAGAATATTCGTTGATAGCGCCAATAGACCCAGCTCCCATGCTGCATCTCGTGCTGGCCGTGACAATCATGTCTTGTCTAGGTTCTCTAGCGCGACCCCTCCCGTTGGGGGCTGGTTTTGTCATGACGGACATATTGATGCCTCAGGCACACACCTCTTGGCTACCCGTCACATCTGACAGAGTCTTCTAAGATAGTTATTTTAATACACCTTTTCTATTAATTAAAATAGTTTACTTTGCTGCTCTTGTTAAGGTTTTTGTGGCCGCTATCCTTGCCTTTACGGCCGTTACTAGTTTATAGCTTAACAACGGCTTTAAGGTTGTCTAGCGTGATCACATGGTAAGTCCTAATGTTAATCTTAGAGTAATTAAAGAACCTAAACTAATTGTTTTTATAGGGCTTACCTGCTACTTGTGCTGTTGGTGTGTACACTTAGGGCTAGGATATGTGCTGTGATAACGTTTTTGTAAGTCCATATACCTCTCCTGCTGTGCCTATTCTTTGGCATATGAATGATAACTGTCACGGCCAGCACGAGATGCAGCATGGGAGCTGGGTCTATTGGCACTATCGACGAAGATTCTAAGCTAAAGAGAAAGAAGAGAGGGGAGAGCCAAGCTCATGCGATCTCTGAACCGCGAAGAAGTCTTGACGCGTCTGCGGGGCTTAGGGTTAGGACCTGTGACGGCCTGAGGTGCTGCTTGACCGTGGCTGCCGTCACAATAACTAATAGAACCTTAAGGGCTCCGCCAATAAGGTTGAGGTTCGCCAGGCTAAGGGCAAGAAGGCCAAGGGAGGGAAGAACGCGGCCAACGGTGGAGCTGCTGCCGCCGGTGCCAACGCAGCTAATGCCAACGGAGCAAATGCCAATAACGCCAACGGAGCAAATGCCAATAACGCCAACGGAGCAAATGCCAATAACGCCAACGGGGCAAATGCCAACGGAGCCAACGGAGCAAATGCTAATAATGCCAACGGAGCTAATGCTAATGCTGCCAACGCTGGAGGCAATGCCAACGCAGCGAACGCGGGAGGCAACGCGGCTGGAGGAAACGCAAATGCGGCCCAGGCTGGGGGCAACCAGGCTGGGGGCAACCAGGCTGGAGCCAACGCCAACGCTGCTCAGGGTGGTGGCCAGGCCAATGGAGCTCAGGGCGGTGGCCAGGCCAATGCAGGAGGCGCTGGGGGTGCCGGAGGTGCTTAATTTCTATTTTCAAAGCTGACCTCTTTCTGTCTCTGGGCCCAAGCTATAGACCAGACTGAAGAACGCTGAGTATTGAGGTTTCAAAAGACACGGAAGGCCCCGAGTTTGTATGGTATGATATCTTTCCTTACAGAGAGAGAGAGCAACTTTCACTCGTTAGGAATAAGATTTGTCGTAACAGTCAATGATGAGCACAAGACAGCAATGCTGCTTCGTGAGACTGAAAAGGGCTCTGCAGCGCCCTAGGTTATTTTCGAAGTCTGGCAATGATTGACTAATGCAGTCGGCCATTGCGGATGGGGTATCGTCCAAAGACGAGCTCTATATATCCCTCATAACAAATAGTTACCTACTATACACATAAAAAAAGGACCGTGCCGATTATTAAAATCCATTCATCGCAACAAATTCGACCATCTTGTTGAAAGTAGTGTCGGCATTATAGTGTCCATTCAAGTTGTGGCCAGCATTGGGAATCAAAGTACCCTCACTAGACTCGGGGTCAGAGTTTGGAAAAAATGCTAGCCGGGACTCCGCGGCTAGGTCGCTAGAGCACTCTCCGCCACAGACAGAAATATCATATTGCCCGATGACTACCTGGACTGGTCCTGTAAAGTTCACCGCTGTTCCAGCGGCCAGCCCGAGGGTAGCGAACTCTACAAATGTTGTCGTCTGCCGTTGTTCGTATGCCAAGTCAAGAACTAGTGATCTTCAGCCTTGTGACTCTTTCTCTCTTTTGACGCACATGCGAGAAGAAGAGGAGTAGAGGAAGAGCAGACAAACTAGGACAGAACTTACCCTCTGTTGGAAAGAAAGGGTACTTATAGAAAGCGTATTGTAACGCCCGCTTGGAGCCCTGGGTGAAGTATCCATTATCGAGGTCCTCGAAACGCCCTGAAGCATCTTGATTGGCCATGACTGAGTCCCACGCGGCGATGGTTGACACGGATCCCTCGGCCACCGCAGCATAGCCAGTTAATATGATGGCATCAAAATCGGAGTTGTGATTGAAGGCAACCGCCGAGGTAATGGCACTCCCCAGAGAATGTCCAACTCCGATGACGTTCTCAAACGCATACCCGGCGACGCCACCACTCCGAAGTTTCTGGATCAGCGCATGCGCCAGCTCGATCTGAACGGGTCCCTGTACGTCCCAAGCTGCGGGGTGGTCGGAGTGTCCGATACCGAGTCGATCGTAAGAGAACGTGGCATAACCAGCGGCGGCGGCGGCATCCACGTAGCTAAATCCCGGCATCGTGTCCCAGTAGCTGTTGTCCAGTGTAGCACCATGAGTTAGGAATTGAACAGTGCGAACCGGCTGCTTCTGGTCGAGAGGAACGCATAGTTTGCTGAAAATACTATGCGTCACTGTCCTTGTTTCTAGTCCCCCAATGTATGACCCCAGAGAGGTGAAATTGGTCGTCATGGCGACAATATCATCCGTAAGCTCGAGCTGATTTTCGGGAACCGGTCAGGCAATGTTAGCATACCGAGCCGTTAACGTGAGTGGGAGAGTCGTGTTCAAACAGAGCGCTTTGCCGCCACTGGAGCGGTGAACCTGGGACTCGAGTCCGACTACTCCGGTGACAGCAGTAAGACTGCTCAAAAGGAGAATGTACTGCATGACTTGGGTTAAATGAACTTCAATGATGAGAAACGTGACTCAAAGGATCCGAAGCTGCGAGTACAACGAGTGTTTTGGCGCGTTCAACAGTTACGCTATTTGTATGTTTGGCACAGCACCGCACGGAGCGGTGGCCGTTAACAGGGGCAATCTTACAGCTTGAAATCTGAATGCGAACACGAACCACTCTCTTTTAATGTAACAACGAGACAGCCGTCATCTCCGGCGCTCCCAGGAACAAGAAAGTCGTCATATCAGCGGCCCCCATATGTATTTTAGCGGAGTCAGGCTTCTTGGCAGACTAGCACATGACGCCCGCTGTTTATTGAAAGTATCCTCCCTCGCTCTCCCAACGGCAAGGTGTACTCCGTACCACCCGGCGTCTTGATCAGTACTTCACCGCTCCGCACGAGTATGTCTGTGCTTTCAACCACCGTGACACTTCTGGGATCACCTGCCAAGGCTCTAGCTTTCTTGAATTTGACGTAAGATATGCGGGCTGACACAGGTACCCCCAAAATAGCAGCTAGCATCCTTATTAAATGTAGGCGAGTGCCCAATTCGGCCTAGAATGGCTTGATTAAGACCTGACTCTCCGACCATGACCATGGTCATCTCTGGGGCGGACACTCAAAACAGCTGTACAATCACAAGAGGATGCAATTATTGTCTGACTTAAACATGAGGGCTTGATAACCATTCTCCATGTGGGTACTAAGTAGATATGTGATCATGACTGGTGGCAATGTTCTCCTAAATCTGTCACCTCAAAACTCGATCTCCGGTGTTCTCGACTTATACGCAATGAGTGTCTCAGGGTCTGGCACAAATCGGCTGGCGAATCTGCTCTGCGGTGGTTTGTCCATCATCTTCCACTCGTAGTGCAATAAGAGTTGAATAATGGCGATTTTGATCTCATTGCTGGCAAAGAACCGCCAGGGGCACGCATGATTTCCGTGACCGAAGCTCAAGAACTCTGGGCTAGTGCTCACGAACTGCCATTGATTCTCCTCTCCTGGCTTTTGGCGCATCCAGAGAAAGCGATGACAGTTAAACTAGTCCGGATTGGCCCTAAAGATCTCAGGATCCCGCATGTGAAATGTAGGCACTGTAATATGTGCCCCCTTGGGGATGGAAAGGCCGTCCGATAGAGTGATAGCATCTTCAGCTCGTCTATTCATCATATCTAGCGATATGTTAGTTGAGTCTACTTTTGTGTACAAAAAATGAGATAGGGAGGAAAATGGACTTACTTGGACCTAGGATGTTCAGCCGTTGACTTTCTTTCATGCAGCTGTCTAACAGCTTCAACTTGTAGAGACTCGTCTTGTTCCATTCTTTGTCCTCTCTGTAGACCTTGATAGCCTCTTCCCAAAGTAAGTGGATGTATTCCGGATTTTTGACGAGGTCGTACATAAGAGCAGTAATCACTACAGAGGTAGTGTGGATAGCAGCCACTGTCAAAAACAGCTCTAATGGTGACGTTAGTCCTGCTACGGATCCTAAAGTATTGCATTCTAGAACATTCCAAAACATGAAAGACGGGGATCCGTGACAGGTGAAAAGTGATGCTTACGCCCAGAGACAACATCGAAGGGGCGCCCGGCTCTGACGTCTTCCAACCAGGAGAGCGAATCCTGCGGCTTCAGGACATCTGGTCGTTCGGCCATCCGAAGGTCGAGTTCGGGCTCAATGATCTTTCTGGCATCCTTGATGAGGCGCTTCAGGTAGATGAGCTCGGGGATAAACCAGTGAACGAAAGGGCGCAGAAATAACGGCCATGAACGAAGAGCATCCTGCGCTCTCATCATGACGACTGTGAAACGAATCGAGATCTCAATCCATTCATTATTATGGCACAAACGTTCGCCAAGGAATACGCGGGCGGAAAGACGCGCGGCGATCTGTGTCGCCGTCATGATGAATTTAGTCTGCGTCCATTCTGTGTGGGTCAGCCATGTAATTCCCTAATCACGAGTAGATGTACAAACCTTTTGCAGGCTGCAGATTCTCCCTCAGAACAGATGCACACTCAGAGGACAATGCCTGCGTCAGTCCTCCCAGAGCTTGGTTCAGGTTCTTCCTGATTGTTGTTTGTATGATGTCATCCTGGGTGCCCACATGAACGACGTCCAGACCAGGATAGCTCGTCATTCCTTGCTAATGTTTTCCGAAGTTAGAGCCAGGACACATGATCACTGGAGTCGAAGACAGCTCACACGCTCAATGAATCCACGAAAGGAAAGGCGCGGATCGTTCCGAATTTCGTCACAATAATGTTTCGGTAGGACTATGGTCGGGCCTAGGTTGGTGAGAACTTGAAAGGGTCGGCCATCGGTCTAAAGAAACGCTCGTCAGTTTAGGGGTTGCTGTCTCAGGCCATCGTATCAGCTCAAGTGCTCACCATGCGCATCCCTTCTTGCATTATCTTCACGGCGTTTGTATCCTATTGTTTTTTGGTCTGGACATCGAACCAGTCTCTCGACACATTCCCAATAATCTTGAATCCCAGGTACGGCTGATCATCGCGGATAAAATACCGTAGAGCCAAGTAGAACGCAGTGGTGACAAATAAAGTAACGACCTCAGGACGACAGACAAGCTTCAAGATGTACATCGCAACAACTATACTGGGTTTTCCGTAACCTCTCCCAGGTGTGGTGACATTTAGGGTAGAGGTTGGATTAGAGTA
This sequence comes from Diaporthe sp. PMI_573, assembly GCA_021399435.1. Classification (NCBI taxonomy): domain Eukaryota; kingdom Fungi; phylum Ascomycota; class Sordariomycetes; order Diaporthales; family Diaporthaceae; genus Diaporthe; species Diaporthe sp. PMI_573. The sequence continues at coordinate 120,938 of JAJTUP010000085.1, read as the reverse complement.
AGAGGGTACTTAAGGAGGAACAAGTATGGCAGGTCTGGGATACTCGGTTTTTGCAATTGATACAAATCTGAGATCTGGCCAAGAATTCCCAGAATCGGAATGAGATCGACACTTTGAAGACCCAGCATTACTGCACCGCCTAAATTGAAACAAACGTCTTTAAACCTTGGTGGCTGAGGCAAGTCATTGGACCACTGTAGCGCTAATTTTTTACAAGTCCCTGTTCGTGAGGTTCACGGAAAACCTCGCATTCTCTTAGAGAGTAGAACCAATCAAGGATCTTCCGGCGCTCTCTTACCAAAAATCCTATAATAGTACCAGGAGCACCGACCGCGGCGCGAACTGGTTACCCAATCCTTGTTCTTGGCACGTCAAAACGTCTGCCTATACTGTGAGCAGGTCATTATTTGGGTTTTATGTGAATTTAGAAATAAATAAATAAATGAGATGATTCCTAATCCAAACTAGGCGCTAAGAAAACTTCGAAATATCAAGCCTCGGGGTGCAAGAAATAGGCAGAAGCGCACACTAATTTAGGGTTCCTCCTCTTGTGGCCAATCCAGCCAATGCTTCCGTTGCTGATCTAATTTCTCATCAACCATCCTTAGCATGCTGTTGCTCCAACCTTGCAGTAGCCAATCCTCTGCTTCATAAGGTCCGACAAGTTCTGCGAAAAGAGACAAGATTATGAGAGCAAGCTGCTTCTCTGTGCGAAGAGAGTGGAGGAATGCCTGCGATAAGTTGATAGGCCAGAACCATACTCTCCGTCTGCCTTCCGGCGTTGTAGGATCTACCCAGGCGGAGGCAGTCTGCAGCAGATTAATGGCAGCCAAATAGTTTGATTTCAGTTCCTTGTCGTCGTAAAAGCATGACTCCTCCATTGCAAGCTGCTGCACTCGACTTAGGCGGGTCTGTAGCTGAGTTGGCACCTCATGGTTGCTTGAGTACCAAGGCCGAGGGGATAGCAGTACTGCTATTAAACTTCCATCCGCCCACCTCTGTAACGACTGACTGGCGAGCACATCTCTAGCTCCTTGCAATAACACAAATGACTGCGTCACCGTCTCAGGACTTAGCTGCTCTCCGCTGTTCTCCGCATGGCCAATGCTGAAAGTGAACAGGAGGAATATAATAGAGGATAGAAGAAAATACGCCTCGCAATTATCGTTGTTAATAGCGTGGATATTACCGGAGAAGAACTTCAAGACAAGCTGTTGGTAGCGAGCAGAGATAATCATGTAGTCTTAACGCTAGGCGGTGTTGGTATAAGCATAGTGAAGAGCAGAAAGCGCCAAAATGCCATGCATCAAGTATTCCTACCATGAGTATTAGCACATAATTACAACATGTCTCTTTTAGGACTTAGGAGCGCACGTGGATAAAGGCAATCTCTGGTACTGTGGTCCGCCACAGCTCTGCAGTAGCAGGCTCATGCGACAGCAGGCTGTATGCTGACGAGTAATAATAGTGCAGAAGGCGCAAACTCTGCATATAACCCCGGACGCTCCAGTCATCAAGCTCGGGCTCATGTTTGTTGCCCGGGCTATCAGTCGTCGCAAAGGTAGTGACACTCGAGACGATTCCGGGAGGATCAAGGGACTCATACACCTCCAACATTAACTGCCTAGCCTCGTTGATCTTCATGCGCAATATGGATGCGCTGCTTATCTCCTGTGCTTCCGATGCCTCAGACGCAGCGGCGGCATCGAAACTTTGAAGTGCGCCGCCTTGCGCGGGCCGTTCTGAATTTACAGCATCTAGGGTTCTATCAGAGGCAGTGGAACCACGAGAAGACAATCGCCTGATTGCGTGGCTTAGGCTACATTGAACCCCATGCCGGATGCAATTATTGCATAGGGCAGCTTCGTTACACTAAAAAGGCAACCTGCGTTAGATATTTCAACCAGGGAAAAGGGGGTTGTGCTCAGGTCAAGCACACCTTGACTTTCCTCGCCTTACACCTCGTACAGCCGTTCCGTGACTTTCGGTATCCAACTCTAGTAATGCGTCGGGTGGTCGGCTCCATAACGGGCATTCTGGAGACCTAGAATGTCTGCGCCTGACTAGAAATACAGTCTCGTCTGAACAGACCGTTGTGTGGGTAGAACTCTCAGTAGGAAAAGAGATCACAGGAGAACTAGCGGGAGACTCCGCATAAGAGAATGCGAAACAGAATGCAAGCAGATACAAGGACCACCCCACCGACAAACACGAGAAATCAAGCTAATACATACGTAGATGCAGTATGCAGATCCCCGCAACATGCCGCTTTTGAGAAATCATGATCCCGGCTGGGCCGTGGCAGGGGACCATGCCATTTCGACCCCAGGGAAGAGAGCCAAGGAGTGCCCAGAAACGCATTCAAGTCAGTTAACAATAATCTCTAATCAGCCGCAACACCAAAGTTCATCATTTTCGCGTACATTATTCAGGCAACACAGCCACGTTCTTGAAAATCGCAACACATCATTGCAGAACCCATGTAGCTTGCCTACTTTCTGCCCGGCAGAGAGGAAATCATTACCATGTGGCTTCACACGCCTTTACAACTCTATATAAGTCAATACACTTCCTAAACGCCTGGATTTATGGACAAATATTCGCATACATGTGTCTGTTGAAAGCACGCTCTAACTACGCCCACACTTCTCATTATATATATCTCCTTCATCACACAGAGTCCATGGCCGCGTAGCGGACACCCAAGTAAAGCTCGTGCATTATGGAAAATACATTAGCTTTCCTAGCTGTTAGCATGCTCCCGTGGCACGTCTTATCTCAATTGGTACGCAATAAATAGCCTCTTCCTTTATTCTTTTTATATCGTACTAATAGCTGCAGACATCGCCTACAATACCCGTGGACACTGGAGTTGTCCTCGACAGCCAAAATGTCTCTGCATCGTCATTTATCGATCATAAGGCATCGCCACAGCTGCTGCAGCCAAAGACTCGTTTCGTTCCTAAAGTCGTAGGATTTCATCAAGATAAAGGAAACTCCAGAACAAACAATTGAGATGCCCCATTAGGTATTTCTCCGGAAACTGGCAGTCGGTCGATTGCCATATCCATGCAATACTGGCACGACAATGGTCTCTTGACGGCGAGATCGGTCTGCAACAATACACAACCTCAATTTTATATGGCAGCCATCAACCCCATTACCCTCGAAACATTGGCAACTTAGGCTCCAGCAAATCAAACACTGTTCACACCATACGGCGAAATCATCAACGGCAGTCTAGTTTTCCCGACCCTAGAGGGACACATTTTCCGGGTTCGGCACGCGAACACTGCAAATAGGACCTTTTTTCGACAAGTTCGAAAATGCCTTTTGACAGTAGCGGGCAGGCCTTACCCTATACCAGCAATAGGGATACTGGGCACTTTATTGGCTAGCATTCACCTCAACACACGTCTTTATTGACAATCAGACCTAACACGCGACCACGCGTTTCTTCCACGCGTCAGGGGAGGTATAAGAGGTACGATTGGTACGGACCATGTTGGGCCGGGCCTACCGGTGGTTGCCTGCCGACATTGGCCATGGCCTGTCGCTTCTTGTTCTCCTCCTTGAGCTTCTTGGCTTCCATCTTCGCGATCTTCCGCCCCAAGTTGAGAGAGGCGTTGGCGGCCTTCTTGTTCCCCTCTTCCCTGGGCTGCATTGCAAGACGCTTGTCCCATGTCATCTCCGTGTAGAACAAGTCTTTGCAACAAGCCTTCCAGAGAGTCAGCGTCTCGATGACTTCTTCCATACGATCCGGGAACTTCTGGTACTTGTGGAGCCCCAGTCCAGCCAAAACTGGCCAGGCTGAAATTGAGAGCTTCCCGGCTTGCACGTTGCGGATAGTGGTGACCAGCTTCCCTGCGATCAACTGGAGCTCAAACATCCTAATGGAATCGAGGAAATTCATCATGCCGGTCTGCCTCTTGATAGTATTGCCTTGCTTGTCCTGTTGGGTGATAGTATTGCCTTGCTTGTCCTGTTGGGTGATAGTATTGCCTTGAATGTCCGTTTGGAAGGCGTCGTAAGCTCTGTCGGTCGACCTGACCGCGTCGTGGATACGCCGGACGTAGCTCTCGTATTGCTCTTCGGTGAGTTCGCCTGGTTCCTCCTCCGGAGTGTATTTCTCGTCCTGGATGGAAAGGTATGCCTCCCATAGCTTGACAGCCTCGTCTTTGTTTCCGAACAGGTGAAGGTAAGTGCCCGCATCGGCTTCCTCGCCTTGTGCGATTCGCTGTTTGACCGCCGTCGTCAAACTCATCTTGGCAGCTCGATTGACGGTCCCAGAACTGAGGAAGAAGGGCTGTCAGTTACTATAATGGCTCAGGGTATCGATTAATTGGAGACTGTCAAAATGAATATGCCCCCAAAGAAGTCTCAATACTCTGGAAAGGCAACAGTCGGAATGTGTGCTGAGCAGAAAGAGGGCAATAGATGATAGGAAAGGATGCGATAGGATAAACGTCGAGGGTGAGGTAGTAGCAATTCAATTTGTTTACGAACAATGGGTGCGATGTTGTGTATGGATACAGCTTTGTAGTAAAGAGGGCCAAGTCGGTCTCGGAGTATTCGTTCAAGGTGCTAGGTTGGCTAGGTTGTCGACGACAGGATCTGGGCTATAATGGGTGAAGATGTTGGGAATGGAGGTGGAATGAGAATGCGTTGAAGGGTTGCAAGCATACTTGTGGATATGAGTTGAGTTACTCATGAGTATGAGTGAGTTATGAGTGAGTAGCGTTAAGTAGCGTAACTCATAACTCACTCATGGGATTGGGGGGACTCATGAGTTACTCATGAGTTTAAGATTTTGCCTGGCCAATCAATTGCCATGGATCTATAGGGCTTATCAGCTGGTATGGCCCACATCTCGCACAAATGCCCCCCAAATACCTACTAACCAGAAATTAATACAGCAAGCTTCCTTAGTGGCATCTTGTTAAACTGCTGCCTATGGGAGCCTATGGGAGCCTATGGGAGCCTATCGCTTCCTGTTAGACGCGATGTCTATATATACAGTCTCTACTGCTAAATAGGTTCGATAGACAAGTCTTCTGACATTTATTTACACCTTCCCACATCTGCTGCTCGCTGACTTACTACTGTCGTTTATTACATCTTGGCCTCATTACACTATGGTACCTCCATCTCGACCCCTCTAGTGGGACTTTAAGTCATTCTTTAAGCATGAATACCTGTCTGGTCAGCCTAAGCAAGGCAGAAAGCCCTATATCTGTCTCCTCTGTGGTAAATCCACAGAATACAAGGGCAATGCACCTGGGCATATAGAGAGACACTATCCTTAAGAATTACAAGAAAGTGTCAGATTAATGAGCTCCCGGACATCTGCTTCTAGAGAGTCTCTGGATTTATTTGTAGACATTAGACCATCTAAATCCATACTCCGAAATACATTTAGTTCCAAACAGTATGCTGAGGCAGTGTTGGGGCTTTTGACTAGGCGGAGAGTACCATTTAGTGCAGTTGCTTGGGCAGAGACAAAGCAGTTGGCTCTAGCATGTAATCCTGCCATTGAAGACCTTCTGATTACTACCAGAAACCAAGCCATGGCCATCATTATAACTAACTTTGATTTATATAGTGTCCAGCTTATGAGTATGTTTGAGGTATTCTAATCCATGATCTACTTCTCTACTGATCTTTAGACATCTCTATACCGCCATAGAATGCTAGTAGTGTGTGCCCAATGGGTGGATGACAGCTTCAAGCTTAGAAAGGCACTTTTGGGCCTGCCAGAGTGTTAATTCAGCCACAGTAGAGAGTCTTAGGCAGCCTTGATTATGAAGGTACTTAACAAGTTTGGCATTAAATGGATTGGTTACCATATAGGCAACAATGCTACCTCCAATAATACATGCCTAGTGTCATTGGCAGCTAAATTGAAGGCAGAACATCAGGTATATTGCTCTGTAACTAGGCCTGGGGCCTTGCTGAAATGGAACAGATTGAATTCAACCCTAAAACACGTTAAATCCGTTGCCTTGGCCATATCATCAACCTCTCTCTATAGTTATTCCTTCTTGCCAAGTCTAAAGAAGCTACCACTGCAGCTTTAGAGGCCAGTATTGACAATGATGAGGTAGATCTGGTGGGGAATTTTACTACTAGGCTGATGGAAACCCCCCAAGAAGTACCAGATAAACCCAGCAGAAAGGCTAAAAGATTTAGACCCACCCCAACAGCCAGCCAGCAGGCCAGCCAACCGACTGTCATTGATGAAGATTTCACTGGCTGGCAGGGCATTCCTGCTCTCCAGAAGCTCCATAACCTTGCCGTGTGGCTTTGCAGCTCATTAATCCACAGTAACCTGTAGAATGAAGCTGTAGGACTCAAGCTGGAAATTGATAATGCCACTAGATAGTCATCCTGGCACAAGTTAATTGGCAATGCCATCTAGAAGCAACCTTAGATTAGCCAGTTCTTGCTCCAGCATGATGCTGAACTGGCAGAAAACGGTTCTAAACGGTTTTGATTGGGATTTGCTCTGCAAAACCTACAAGTTCCTTGGTCCATTTGCCTCTGCCACTCTGTATGCTAAAGGTGGTTCCTCTTCTGTGTCCCAAACTCTTTACTTAATAGATGCCCTGCTTAGCTACTATGAGAAGGCAAAGCAATGGTATTAGGAATTAGAACATCTAGATAAGAAGATGCTCTATGCCATTAAGATGGGCTAGTTTGTCCTGAACAAGTACTACAGCCTGACTGAAGGTGTTCCAGCCTATGCAGCAGCATTGCTGCTTGACCCATCTAAAAGACTGGCATACATTAGGAAAAACTGGCCTTCTAAATGGCATAAAACGGCCATCTCTGACGCTAAAGGCTTATGGGAGACAGAATACAAGGGTATTGAAGTTCTAGAGCAACCAGATACCTCTACAATGCCGCCACCTTCCCAAACGAAAGATGAAGAACTAGAGAGCATCTTTGACTCAATTAATCTAGAGACAAGACCCCAGATCCGCTTTGCTGATAATCTGGAGGACTATATAATCCAGGATCTTGTCAAAATTGACTATACTTCTCTCTAATGGTGGTGCAAATCTGAGAACAGGAAGCAGTATCCAAGACTTAGTCAGATGGCCATTGACATCCTCTCTATTCCTCCTGAGTCTGCTAAATCAGAGAGGGCTTTCTCTAGTGCTCGGAGGACAGCGTCATGGGATCGCCTCAGGATGAAGCCTCAGACATTGGAACAGATTAAATGCATTGGTAACTGGCTTAGGGAAGAGTTAATTGTACCATATGCCAAGGGAGGACAAGGTCTAGAGTTGGTTGAGCTCCCTGCCATATTTCTGGAGGATGATGATGGTTCTATAGACTCTGAATGACATCCAGAAAGTCTATTTGATTGGTATTGAGGCCAGAATTTCCTCAGTTGTATATAACTCATGAGTTACTCAACTCATGAGTAACTCATATCCACAAGTATGGTTGCAAGGGCGAAATTGTTTGTACTGCCAAGGTCCCGTACCTGACGGTTGGTGATCATGTGAAAATTGACCGACGAGGGAGACTGATGGTGAAGAAGATTACTTACTCTTGAATTTGTTGACTGGTGCTAAGAACTGATGTCGCTGCTGGCAGTTTGATGGTATCGCAAGGGGGTAATACCGAAGACGGGCTGCAAAACTGCGAAATTGTCGGTGTTATGGTTTGGGACGGCGTAGGGACGGGTCCAGGTTGTTGCGCAGGCAGTCTGTGAAGGGCTTCCACCTGACCGCGAAGTGAATGAAGTAGTCGTTTGCACGAATTTCGGTCCTGATGCCTGGCTCATTCCATTCTTCAACACCTTGTTCAACTGTGCTGGCAACACCACCTATGGGAGTAGCCTCTTCCAGGAGACAATATTGAGACTATTCAGCTAAAAGTCCCTTCCCCGACATATGCAAGCAAAGCAATGGCATATACAATAAATTCTGCTTCTCGAAAACTCCCAGATAATGACACTCTCAGTCGATCGAGCAACACAAATACAACGACGCCGCTTTTTAGTGAGAACGAGTCGGTTTAAGCCCATCCTTGATCCTTGCGTATCGCGGGAAGCCAAGAGACCGCGTTGACCATAATACGGAGCGTTGATCGCAGAGGAATGAATAGCAGGTGTAAAACCAACACTCATTTGAATAGTCCTCCTGATACCAGCTGCTGCTGGAATTTACGTTCATAAACATTGCCAGCCCTACTCCAAGTGCCCCCTCGACATATCACGGTACCAATTTGTTAGGCATTCATATCTCAGAACCGTGTAGAGCATGCGTCACTCCGATGGAGCGAACGTTGGAAGCCAAAGAAAGCCGTTCCTGGAGAGAGCGAGGTCATGAGCCGAGAAAAGCGGACGCCGAAATCAAAATAGGGGGAGAAGGGGTTGTCGGTGCTATGTCAGTGGATAGGGGAACCAGTGAATAGGGACCGAAAGTCTTTAAAAAGGATGCCCTCTGTGGCCCCTTCTACACTCAGAACCTAGCCAAACGCCCACTTCGAATATGAACAATCACATATTTGCCAGAACCAGTCTTTTACCATGGATGCCGTGAGAAAGTATAAAGAACCCCGACTCGTACCATTACTGCATGGCCCTTCGGCCCAAGCAGCGAAGATGGGCCTCGCACCCAAGGCCATGCGGCGGCGTATGAGCCATTCAAGCATTACGAAATGGGAATACAGGCAGACAGAGCTCCAGAATGCTGTTCAGGGATGCGTTTGTCTGGACTGGTTGTGCAGAGAGATGCCAGTGAGCGATCGAGTCGTCGCTTAGGCACTACTACGAAGAATCTGCTCGGACGATTAAATCGATACGATGTAGTCAAGATGACATGATCAGGATGCCAAAGTGAGGATATAATGAGGCTCAAAGCAAGGGTACCTACCCAAAGAATAAAGGGCGAGACGAAAAGTGGAATCTACTCATGATGTGGTGACCTACCTAAATTTAATATAATCCGATGACCTCTGCAGGAAGGGGAGGGGGGCAGGTCGCCCGTAGTAACCACTGTTCTGATTTTGGTGGAGATTGCGCTGCAAAATGAGCTCGCCGGATCCGCATCCAATGTATCCTAAGCGGCCTGCATATCTTGTTCCAATAATGTGAGCCTGCTCATGTTGTGTAACTCAATACTCACTTTCGCTTCAGCTAATCCCGAGGGTTATTGCGTTTAGACTGGGCTGTTTCTGCTGGAAGCAGGATGACGCAGAGCTTAGAAGCTACAACCAGTTGCAGTTAAATAGACGATATTCGATTTGCCCAACTGCCAATCATGATGCCCCGTGGTGTGACCGCGCGTGTGGCTGCTGCAGGATTCAGCTCTAAATTGGGTCCACGGTTGATTAGGAGTGCATGGATGTCAGCTCAAAAAGGCCTTGATTCCCGGCCAAATCACATCAGCAGCAGGACAGGGAGCTCCACATTCTTACCTTCGCATATGCAAGTTGCAAAATTCACACAGGTGCTTACCGACGTGCCTCTCGTCTCCCTGTCTTTGATTCATATGTTCTCACGCTTGTTTCAATGATGAAAGAGAAATCTTTGCTGCAGAGAATCTTTCCGAAGTTCAAATGGCGCCGTCGCCACGAGGGTGGCTCCGAGCAGGACGCGCCGGCTGGAACTACTGACCCGGACACAGAGACCACTCGTCCATTGAACACCCCTAATTCCACGATTCCAAATATTGAGGTTGCTTATGCGGATCCTGGTCCCGTTGCTACTTCATCCCATTCGATTTCGATACAGAAAGGACCAAATCTGGGGCTTCGGGTGCTGTATAATCCCCCCGAAGATCTACCAGTGGCCGTCGACATCATTTTCGTTCACGGGCTCACTGGCAATGCCTATAATACATGGTGTTCCGATGGAAGGGTAACGATCCACTGGCCTAGGGATCTGCTGAAGACGGATATCCCCGATGCGCGGATCATGAGCTTTGGCTACGACGCCGATGTTGTTGGCTGGTTCAGCCCCGTCTCGAACAATCGCGTGGGAAACCATGCAGAAAATCTCCTGGGAGCTGTAACACGGCTCAAGGAGAGAACCGAGTCCGAAAATCGATCGATCATATTTGTTATGCATAGTCTTGGAGGTCTCGTTGTGCAGAATGCATTGGACTTGTCGAGATCCAGCCCCGAAAGCCATCTTAGGAAGCTTGAATCTAACACCCTCGGTCTCCTGTTCATGGGCACGCCGAGTTTCGGATCCGACAAAGCACGTTGGGGCAGCTTTGCGGCAGCCATGGTGGGCATAGTCAGAAAGACTAACAAACCAATCGTCCACGTCTTGACGCCGGATTCTGAAATGCTGGCTTCTATCCAAAAGAGATTCCACGAGGTCCTCCGGCTGAGGGAGCGACAAAGCTTAGCAATCCGTATCACCTGTTTCTATGAAGAGCTGGACATGATTGCTGTTGGCACTGTAAGGCGCTCAGGGGACGTTGGTGATGCTATGGCCGTATCTGATACCTGCTTTAGATTGTCGAGAAAAAGTCCGCCATAATTACCGGCTATTCAAGCTATGGAATCCATGCCGATCACCGAGTATGTGCAAACCAACGCTTTGCAAAGATTCTGTACTGATTGTATCAGGGCATGACGAAGTTTGAGGATAACAAGAACAAAGGCTACGAAGATGTACTAGGAGAGTTGCTGCGTTGGACCAAGGAGGCTCGAGAAGTCCAAGCCCAAACGATGGACCATCAAGGTACTTTATTACTTACTAAGTAACATGTGGACAAGTGCTTACATCAGTACTTAGTCTAGTAATCATTTGCTGACCGAGAGCCACACCAGAGTGTCTTAATGCCATCTACTTTGACGGCTTAGAGTCTCGAAAAGAAGTCGCACCGAAACCATTGTCAGGGACCTTCTCTTGGGTCTGGGATGCCACTCAGTGCAACTTTGTGCGGTGGTTGGAGGTGGGTCGAGGCCTCTATTGGATTCGAGGAAAAGCGTGCTCTGGGAAGTCGACACTGATGAAGTATATTGTGAACACCTCGGTGGCCAATGCACAACGACTTTTCGGAGACTCGAAGCTCCCTATTATCGTCCCCTACTTCATTGAGGACAAAGGCCAGTATCCGCTGGCCTCAACATTGGAGGGTATAATGAGGGCCCTACTCTGGCACCTTATGCGTCAAGAGCCGCGGTTTATTTCTGTGGTCCTACCTCTTTATCACGATATGAAACGGTCCCAATTCGTATCGCACTGGAAATTGGGTGACCTCCAAGACATGTTGACAAACATCTTGGCCCAACACCACCCACGTCCGGTATGGATCTTCTTGGATGGCCTGGACGAATACCAAGGAGACCTTCTAGATATAACGGATCTATGCAACAAAGCGGTCGAGATTTCTTCCACGACTGTCCGGATTTGCGTTTCAAGTCGTCCTGAACAAGAGATCGACTGCTCCATCGGCCCATCTGCCAACAGGCTGAATTCCGTCTTGGGCCTCGAAGAACACACTCAGCAAGATATAATCCTTCTTGCCAACCAGGAGATCAGCAGACTCTCATCCCTCATGGAGTCCGAAAAGCGGTCGGAGATAGTCGAGCACTTGACAACAAGGGCACATGGTCTTTTCATGTGGGTGAAGTTAGCCAGCCGAGATGTCGTTCGTAGCTGGATAAACGGCGTCGTCGTCACTAGCGAGGACCTCCTGAGGCGTCTCGAAATTCTTCCTGACGAGATCAACGATCTATATCTGCAGATGCTCCAGAGGCGGATGAAGGATTCAACCAATGATGATGGACTTTGTATGCTGGGAGTGGTAACCTTTGGCAGAAGGAGCTTCAACATTCGCGAGTTCTTCTTCATTATGACCGGGAGAACGGTTCAAAAGAACGAGGAGCAGGATGCTCTTCAGCGCAAGATCGATGCTTGCACAGGGGGTCTGTTGGAACATCGCCGAGGTCGCATTGTCTTCGCCCACAACACCGTACAAGTATTTGTCCGCAACTTGGCGAAGCACGAATCATATATGATTCAGCTCATGGAGGCACATCAAAAGCTTGCAGATGCCTGCTTGCTGCTGCTGCATTCCTTCGAGTCTTTGGACTCCAAGAATGCATCTTCCAAGCCACTCAGCATGAGTGATGGGCTTCAACTCAAGGATTTGACTAGATACTCGACGCACTACTGGCTTTACCACTACAAATCGGCGACCGACCATAGCCAGAGGATCAAAGCCCCGTCACCATATCCGATCAGCAACGAACAGATTTTGCACTGGCAAAAGATCTATCTAGCACGATGCTGGGAACAGCCATTACTTATGGCAGACGACTGCCATCCAGCCAAATCAGCGCTTGCCTTTGTCCTGATGTCAGTGACCAGGCACGATATCTTCACATCACAACCTGCCCTATTAGAGGAGACCGATTGGGTCCCCGCTGCTCTTTTCGCTTTCGGCGAGCTTTGGAAGCATCATGAATCGGACATGGACTTTCTCATTACCATCGAATTCGCGCCAGGCTATCTCGTGTCCTACCATACCCGACAAATATTAGAAGGGAACCAGGCTCATATCAAATGTCTAGTTGCTACGCCGCAAGAGTGCAACGACACCATGCTCATCGATGGCTGTCAAGGCTGGATAGATCGCTTGGGAACGTCCCCTCGTTGTGTCCAGACCTTCCAAAATCCCGCCAGCCTGCGACGATGTCTTCCCGCTGAATTTGGAAATTTACCAGGCGAACGTAAATATATTCATCTGCGTCAGGTCATGGTAGACCAGATAAAGATCATCATATGGTGTTGCATCCGGCTGGAATTGGACAAGCTCGAATCTCCCAAGTCAAGTCAGAACAGCGAGCGGATGAGGCTGGCCACACCCCTCCATTTTGCCGCATTCAACGGTCTCGAGGATGTAGTTGTTTCATTGGAGATGTACGGAGCAGACCTGACATACTCATTAAAAAACTCACCCTACAGTACCCCGTTGATCGCGGGTATCTGGGGCATCAACGAGCAGCGTCACATCAGGTCGCGGCACGACAACACCATTGCGACACTCTTGCGCCTCGACAAGACACATAAGACCCTCGAAGTGCGCGGGACCTCGGGCTACCTCGGCGTTACGACGCCTCTTAATACGGCAGTAAAGCTCTACACGGGTTTTATGAAGCACGCTGGCATGGGGCCATACGAGCTTCGTGGGGTGATTGAGATGCTTGTTGGCGACGGGGCCCATATCGATCCCGCCACGAGGGCCATCGCACGAACAAGCTATGAGCTCAGGAGATATTTTACCGACATCTCGATCACCGAGTTCTCATCCTGGGTTTCACAGTATTCGACCTCCGCACCCATACCAATTCCTAGTCCTCGCACGCTAGAGCGGCCACAAGCCGGCCCCGCCAATGCTACCATCAGTGGGTTTGGCCGGGCGCCCTTGCCATCTTTCAGTCGCATGGCTCAGACATACAACCATGACTATTACTAGGCATGGTAGGAATACTTTGTGTAACAGTCTCAGTGTTGGTAGGGCCCCACACGAATTTGCAGTGTGTGTACGGGTTCGAGATACATAAACTTGTCTCTATTGCTTGGATCTGCGTATTTGGTGCTAACGCCCACATAGTATGGATGGCGAGCCGATCGAGTCAAAGGAAGATTGTGTGTGGCCATGGTGGAACCTGGTTCATCTCTTATGCCAGTCGTGCTGGTAGACACACGTCTATCTAGATCAAGAGCCGTCTAGGTAACCTTCTATAGCGAGTATGGAACAAGAAGTTGCTTCTCGTCACCCGAGCTGACCACATCGCTGTCTTCGTCTTCCTCGTCTTCCTCGTCGGAGTCCTCATACTCGACATACTTCTTAATCAAGAACTTGAGGTCATCCAGCGCCTGCGCGCGGGCCTTGGTGCCGGGGACGTGAGCCGAGTACATGATCTCCTCCTTGACGGCGTACAGCCTGTTCCTGTCGTCGGCCTCCTCCTGCGGCTCGTCGGGCGGGTAGTTCTTGAAGTACTCGCGGCGGTACTCGCGCGCCTTCATGTGGTGGTGGTCGACGCGCCACATGGTACTCCAGCGCTCGCAATAGTCCAGACCATTAAGCAGACTATTAGTCCGGACCATAGTCCAGACCAATAGTCCGCGGACTAACGTGCCCGGCCCGGATCTCGGCCCACCCCCGTTCTCGGCCGCCCTCCGTCACCCACGCCGCCTTCGCCGTGACGCCGACGCCACCGCCACCACGATAGTTGACCCCATTTCTGATGGTGTTTCTGACTCTTAACCCGTCGCTATCTTCTGGTACCACGCCGGCTTCTATTTGGGTCCTCCGAATAGCCTCAATGTCGGCGAAAAGCTCATTTGGGTCAAGTTGAACCTTCTTCCTTCGGACCGCCCTGCTGACTTCAATTTGGCGTTCCAGCTCCTGGGCTTTTTGTGAGGACATCGTCAGACTAACGTCTTTCTGGTCCCAGCTCTTGAGAATTTTCCTGAAGAGGAGTCGTTGTGTGGGGCTCAGTTGCTTCCAACGGGCATACCGGGCCACCAAGCCACGTAGCTCTTGAGACCGCTTAGGGGTCGCAAAAAAGGTCCCTTGCGGCAGACAAAAGCACTTATCGGTGCAAAAATGGCTACTAAAGCCATCTCCAGCAGCCAATTCCAGCGTTTTTGCTTCCTTTATGCGGTTGTCTTCGATAAAGTGGCTTCCAAGTGCCCTATGCTTAGACAACGGCCAAAGACCCGTTGCCCGCCAGCCAAAACGGATATTTGACTCCGTAAGTGCCTCTATTCGGGCCTTATGATAGTAATAAAGGAAACGTTTCTTTGCCACAACTGACAATGAATCGTGCCCTCCTTGTTGGCCGAGATACTTCTTGAAGGCAGTCTTCAGAGGGCCGAAGACAGCCACATCTAGCGGTTGAAGCATATATGAGGTATAGGCTGGCAAAAAAACAATATACACCTTATTCGAGAAGCATTCCCACATAAAATCCACCGTTGTATGTATGTGGTGCCCATCAATCACGAGAAGGCGCCATTCAGAAGGGTCTTCCGGCGCCGTCAGCGGAAGGAAGACCCTCCGAAGCCAGTGGATGGCGATAGGTTCCTCCATCCACCCCTTTTTCGTCGCCGTAAACTGCCAGCCGTCGTGATCTTCAAGGGCGATAGGAAACCACTGCTATTGAATACTTAGTCCCTTGAAAATAATCAGAGGAATCAGGGACTTGCCCGTAGCAGAGATACACTCGAGGAAGGAGGTCCACGCTCTCGAATTAAAGTCCTTCTGAAGAAGCTCGCTGCCGTCAGAATAGCCGATAGTCAGGGCCTTCTCTGACTTGCCCTCCATAAGCCCACCCTCGTCGGCGTTCCATCGGTTGGCCGGCTTAATCGCCTTCACAATAGGTAGCCCCATAAAGTCAAACCACGACCCGACGTTCTGTTTGGTGGCTGCCCTAAGCCGCTTTGCTTCAACACGCTGATACTTACGGCTTCGGAGGATAGGGTGACAAAGGAGGAAGGCCCTTAGCCACTTTTTTCCGAGAGGATCGACCTCCTTCCCCGAGGAGCCCAGACGGGCCGCCAGGGCCCTTGTTTCCCAGCGAGTCAGGGCATGGCCAAGGCTGCTTTGGTTGACCAAAAACATCGCCAATTAGTCCTCCTGATGGTCAGAAAGAACTCTCAGAGGGCTGGCGGCGACGTAATGGCTTTGTCGGCCGGCGAGACGACTTTGAAGTGTTGAGCGTGGAATATGCCAGGTCCTGGAAGCCTCCCTGACAGGCATACCATCCCTGACCGCCACGATGGCGTCATGCATCTCAAGTTCACCATAGGGCTTCATGATAATAAGGATAATGCCTGGAAGAAGTTTGGTGATCAGAAAAAAAGTCCTCGTGGAGAAAACGTTGAGTTTATGTAGGGTGGGTACAGACGCGTGCACGCGTGAACGCGGGTGTGGGCCGGCCGAGAACGGGGGTGGGCCGAGATCCGGGCCGGGCACGTTATTAGTCTAGTCTGTATGTCTCGGACCAGACCGATAGTCCAGTCTGACTCGTCCAGACTGAGCAGTGGTCCCAGTCTGAGAATTCCAGACTGACCAGTGGTCCTAGTCTGAGAATTCCAGACGAATAGTCAGACTATTGGTCTGACCGTAGGGTAGTTTCGTGGCTGAGGGTGCAATCACCAGCCACTATCAACCTAATTCTTCTCACTAATTTGGTAACGCCACCTCACCCTACCCCACCTTGGCACCCCATAAGCCCTGTAGATGTATTATGACTAAGGAACGCGTCCCCCAAAATTGATGTTTTTATCAACGCGTTCATTCTGTATTTGGTATGATTAATCGGAGTGTTGGGTTCGCGCACTTCAAGTCTGCCACTCGCACATGTCGAAGGAGAAAATCGTCAACTACAAGTCTTCTGCTCCAGCAATTTCCTTCCAACTATAATACTGCCATTACGAACGCAAATCTTTTGTCTACTTGCGGCCTAACTGAATCATGTCTTCTATTGGTGATCCTGTCAGCACTCTTGATAACGCTATCAACCACCTGGATGATTCCGACCTTAATGCGGCCACTTCCTCTATAGCACCTTCCTCGTCGCCGTCGACTGATAGCTTTCCCCGCCAAACGACATCTCCCATCTGGAAGTATTGTCGAATAGAAGAGGGCAAGACATTGCCTGCAGCCTGGGTCGATTCCAACGGAAGGAAATGGTGGCATTGCCAGCCCTGCTTCAACAAGAAGAGAGAGAAGAGATACAATTACTCTGGCGGATCATCCACAATCATCGATCATTTGCGCAAGGAGCACAGAATCATGGTCTTCGGGAGGCAAGACGACCGCCGAGCGACGACTCAAAGCCGCCTTGGAGACATCACTACCTTCATGACCAATGATACCCTTGTCCCCTCTAAGAAGCGCAAGGCAACAGCAGAGGGAGATGTGTTGGATCAAGCCAGCTTGCGCGAGTTATACTGCCGCTATACAGTAGCTTGCAGCCTCCCCTTTGCTCATGTTGAACAGCCTGCCTTTCGTGACTTCATCCGCTATCTTCGCCCGGTTGCGGATGACCTCCTCCCGAGGTCTGCTAATACGGTCAAAGCCGACTTACAATGGGGCTATGACAACAAAAAGGAGTTCGTAAAGCGAGCCTTACAAAATGCCCTTTCCTCTGTCCACATTGTTCCCGATAATTGGACATCTCCAAACTGCTTAGGGGTCATCGGTTTTACAGTTCAGTTCGTTTCTGAAGATCACGGTCTGCAGTCCCTCGTGGTGAGAATAGAGGAGCTGGAAGGACAACACAGCGGCGAGAACATGGCAGAAGCCATCATGGAGTTCATACGAGAATATGGAATAGCGTCCAAAGTTGGATACTTCATGATGGATAATGCTAGCAACATGAACACTATGATGGACAAAGTCTCTGATGACTTGGAACATGAGTTCGATGTTTTCTACGACCCTCTTCCTCACCGTCTAGCCGACTACTATGAAGTGACAGAGAATTCTCCAGTGTATTCAGCAGCAACGGTCTTAAATCCCGAATGCGGATATTCGCGTACCCTAAATCGGATACCGCGTACCTTTTTCTGACTAATCGTGCTGGCCCCTGTGCCTGAATTAAAAAACACTATGGGTTCGCCATACAAATAATTAACGTGATTACACCGACTAACATGCCGCTGCATGCCACTATTCCCACACACTCAAGGGCACCAAATAAGCACTATTAGACCCAAGTGTTGGCAAACGTTGCCCACGATGCCCACGATGCCCACGTCGTCGCCCACGTGACCCAGCTAGTCAAATAGTAAGTCAACAAAGCCGGGCATCACGGCGACGATCTCGTCCTGCGTTTCCTTGGCGCCCTCGCCGCCCTCGCCGCCGTCACCGTCGTCGCCGTCGATATCGCCAGCCGTTAGGTCTACGCATGGCAGCTGGTTGACAGTCCTCCGTGCCCCTGTCCGCTGCCTCTTAGCCGCTGGCCGTGAGCTTGAGGGTGTAGCCAGTTCTTGAGGGTATTCGGCCCAAGTTGAACCTCAGGGTACTGCTGGCGAAGCAGTCTTTCTAGCCGTTTCGGCATGGCGTTCGTCGGGTCACGTGCCGCTCGGCTAAGGAATTCGATATGTGCTTCGGATAGCTTCACCCAGCCACGCTGAGCTTCGGGGACTTCCTGAGGGCCGTGATGGGTATGTCTGTGCTCGTGGATAAGAAGCTTCCATTTATCTGACGTTTTCTTCGCCGTGTAGGCAACCGCTGACCATTTACAGTCGGCTTTAATCGTTGTGGCGTTGCTTTTTGTAGCGGTCGTAGGGCGCTGTGCACCTCGGCTGCACACCAATATCTTTCTGTTGGGCTTTGCACTATGGGACACCGTCAGCCATCCAGCACTACTTGTCGCCTCGTCTAAATCAGCCTTGAGGTCCGTATAGGTGTCGTAACCATCGTTGAAGAGTTTCAGAAAGGGAGGAGGGTTAGAAAGTGCTGGGCGGCGATGGTTTGTGGCGGTGATGTTGGAGTTCCATTTGGCACAGTCCGCCTGCCACATCGCCTCAAGTCCCGAGTAGTCAGGGCCATCCGCCATCGCCGCAACACCACCGGAACGATATCTAAATAGCTAGGGTATGTCTTTAGTGCTCAATTGATCGATTCCACGAAGTATTTAATCGATATCACGAAGCGTTGATGGTGGGTGGGTGGTTGAATGTTGGTGGGTTGAGGAGGTTTAGCAGAGCACATAGTTGAGGCTGCAAAACGCACCATGTTGACCGGTAGCGTGTAGTGAAATAGGAAGCTCTGATTGGCTGCAGCCCTGCTTAGTCAGAAAAAGGTACGCGGTATCCGATTTAGGGTACGCGAATATCCGCATTCTTCATTATTAGTGTACGGTGCTGCGCTTTTTCTTTGAAGATCGCCAACTGTCATATTACGAGCTCACACATCATAAAAATGGTCAAGGAGGATATCAAACTTTTTTATTATAGCCGTCATGATCGCAATCAGGGTCTCGCAAGGATTGCTAGATGGTGTAAGTCTACCAGTAGTGGGCGCGTTGTCGCTGGCCTTAAAATAGTTACTCGTCAACATTTTCTGGCCTCCTTGTCGAATGGATCAACACACTGACGTTTTTTCGTACGAGCAATGGGATTCGGGCTGCCAGTAGCAAGAGTCTGCTTCTCAGTTCCAACACACGCGTTTCACTTTCTTTATCGGTCAGCAACGCGATAGCGTACTTTGCCTTAGGCTTTGAGGGGGTTCGCATTAGCGTGGACCGGCTGAACCTTAGCGGGGTTCGGCTTCCTGAAAACTTCCGGCTCCTCCTCAAGCCCAGCCCCTTCAAGACAGGCAGTGATGAAAGCCACGCTTTCGTCTTCTTTTCCAAAGAAGATCTCGCCCAATGCCCTCTCAAACCCCACCATCATGGTGGGAATCTCGTTGTAGGCCGCGATAGTGCCAGCGGCTTGGTCGTAGTCCATCTTCTGGGCAAGCAATAGACCGAGGTTGCTCCCAATCTCCCCGTAACACCGCTTTGTAAACTTAGCAGTGACTTCATCAAGGCCTTTCGCGTTGGCAGTGACTTGGCGTGTCGCCAGCCACTCAGAGAACGGCGTGGCAACGATGAGTTCCTTTTTCCCGTTTGCTGTCACCAAACTCTCTCCACCACTGCGATCCGAACGTTCGTCATCTTTCTCGCCATTTTGCTCACCCTCGTATTCGTCATCCTCACCATCATCGAGCTCGCGCTTCTCTAGCTCCAGCCCGACAAACGCTAGCCATGCCGTGAAATCTGCCCTGAGTGGCTCGGCATCTTCCGGGAATCTGGTCCCGTAGGTATGAGTGAGCCCGTCGATGGCCTGGGCGACAAGCGCCACGGAAACCTCTCCGTTGTGCTGGTAAACCAGGTTCGGGAGCGTGGTGAACTCCGGGGGCTTCATAGACTCCAGCAATTCATGGTACGAAATGAGCATGTCGCGAAACAGCGAATGCACCTTTTCTAAGCCGTCGCTGTCGTCGTTGTAGTGGGACGAACATAGCGAAGATGTCTCGACCGCATGGGTGAGCTTTCCAAGGGCGGACTGCAGGTTCGTGTCATCCCATTCGAGCGACGGGTTGCGGTTGGTGTCGTACCAGGAAGCTACCTCCTGAGCGAGGTCGAAGGTGGCGAAGTCTTCGGGGCACAGAGGAGGGATAGTGTCCGTGTTGTCCTCCGCGCAGGTTTCCCCCGGCTGCGGCTCGATGGTATCCTGCAAGTTGTCTTTCACTAGGCCGACAGCCTTGCGAACGAGGTTGGTATAGCCATTGAGTTCGAGCCGAAACTGAGTTTTGCTTCACTTTAGACATGTCCCCAATGGACTTAATATAGGAGCTTATCAGCTAGTAGTAAACTTGGCCTAAGGGTTGCTGTAGCCTAGTACCAACTGGTTAATGTACCGTTTCACTACACTACAGTATATGCAATGTTTTCTCAACCTTATGTTCAAAGATGTGTAGCGATCTAGCACTATTTATATGTCAGTGATTGGTGAACTCGAACAGGTCACTGTACACAGCTTTGCGAATTGGAGCTCAGTCGGTGTGTAGGGGAGCCAATGTCCAAAAGTATTATTGCATCACATACATATCTTCTACATCCCCGGTTCCTAGAAGGAAAGTTAAGCAGAAGTACAGAAGTAAGTACAGGAAAGTACACCCAACTACTTTTGTGAGCACGGTTCAGGATCTTGGTACAGGGCCAAAATTAAAGTACATAAAGCCCACTGTCAACTTTCCCTAGCCAGAGAACTCACTATACAGTACTAAGAAAACATTACATGTTACAGTAATTCCCGTAAACCATATTATCGTTTAAGAAATACAGCCCTTGTTCCAATTCCAAGATTTGAGTCCTTCGCATTTTATCATGCCAAACGCAGGACGCTTTAGTTTAGAAATAGATGGCGACTGGAATGGTGACAAAGTTATAAGCACTTCAAACCCTACAACCGCTACTATCGATTTGCCTGCTGGCAAGGACTCCTCCAGAACTGATGCAAGTAACGATGTCGGACCAGTCGGCTCCAAATCTCCCACCCAATCGTCCGTTTAGGGCATATCGCAACTCCGAAGAATTGCTGCCTTCTCAAGAATACGTACCCGATCATTCAAAAGAGTGATCTGATGTGCCATTGCTTGTGCACCCTCGGTAAACTTCTCAACTGCCTCGAGAATTGGTGGGAGAGCTTCCCTGATGGGTAGATATCCTGCCCTCTTAATGAAACTTGATTGCTGGACAGTTTGTTGAGCATTGGATGGTGTTTGTGATTCCCATTTTGATGGCGACACTGGAAGGGATTGTACTGGAGTTTGTAGGCGGCAGAGACCCAAACAACTGAAGACGGAGAGCAGGTAAGTGTATATTATATAGTCACCGCGAGGTGTACAAGTCGGCGGCTCGCTTTGCGGAATACATGACCACGCAGTTCATGAGCCGTTATGAGCATAGCATACTAGAAGACCGCTGGCCGCTCAAGCTCCCCCTCTTGATGGCGTTGATTTATATTACTTTATATTTATTTCTCATATAAGTGCTGATGAATATGCTTGAAGAGGAGCTCTCTCAATTATGCCTCTGTCGGCCACGCAATCTACGGCCACGAAACATACAGCCACGGAATCTACGGCAACAAAATATATGAAAACGGAACATGCAGCCACGCAATCTACGGCCACGAAACATACAGCCACGGAATCTACGGCAACAAAATATATGAAAACGGAACATGCAGCCACGCAATCTACGGAGACAATATAAACATATTTTTCAACTAACACGTTCATTTGTAATTGGACTCCTCGGCCAGACCTGATTTCACCTGTTGCAGAACACTCTTTATCTGGCCTTCATCAAAGCTTTCAGCAGCTGCTCGATTGGCCATGTGCTCGAGATACTTGGATGCTGTCACTACCTCATTAGGGTAGGCCTGTAAAGCTTTGCAGGATATACGACTTAATGTGTCGTTCAATATGGAGTGATTCTTACTTTTCAAGCGTCAGCATATCTTTGCCACGTAGGCCACGATTTACGTACACCATTCCTTCAGCTTCTTCCGAGCATGTTGCTAAAGAGTACACTAGTACAGTCTAGGCTTCGTGGTCGGGACTGTTTTGTGGGATTGCGATTGCTTAGGCGTATAGGCAAGCTCGAACTCGCCATTGCCATGAGTTGTAAGCTTGTAGCCGCGGACGCAACGTGGTCGTCCTTCTGTTTTCATGCCCGACCTGCGCTGTGCCGACTGTTTCGTAGAGAATTCTCCATAGAGCCTCACCTTGACGCTGTCTAACCTACCATTTTTGATGCACGGTTCAATTTTGATACACTATATTCTCAGAAGCGCCGCTTGTGACATTCAGGGGAACAGCAAAACGAGAACCACTTGGCACATTAGCTGCTCGCCGAAATGGATGGAAAGGCGGGTATATAATACAGCAGGCCGGCGTGTTTTATAACTGAAATTGACGTGTGTTGCTAAAACAGGCTCCATCTCCTTCGCAACCATCTTTGTCGTCTCCAGAGCGTCATTGACCTTGCCCTGTTGGACTTCTCCTACTTGACCAAGCCAGGTGATGGTCGCTTTATTGAGCGACCCGGGCCACGCCTTCGTGCATATGGGACGGCATATGGAAAATGCCACATTGATTGCCGAGGCAAGGCGCTGAAACGCACCCACAGCGGGTGTTGCTGACAAAGCAATGGACCGAAATTTATCCGTCATTCCGCACTGTAACCCCGGCAACACACCCAGACGGGGCAAGGGCAGCGGCTTCGTCATACCAAGTAACTCGTTTATATACACAAAAGCCGCTTAGTTGAAATAGCACGCAGAACTCAGGATAGACGCTCCCGAAAGAATCAAAGAGCTCGAAAGGCAGTTAAAACTTGCGCACAAACGGCAATAAGAAGCGGAGCGACAGATCGAAGAAGAGCGACAACGCGCCGAGGAAGAGCGACAACGCGCCAAAAAGCAGCAAGAGCAAGCAGAGCAGCGGATCGAAGAAGAGCGACAACGCGCCGAGAAAGAGCGACAGCGTGCTAAAGCGTCGGAGAGAGAGACACAACGGTTGACGCTCATAGAATACTTAGGAGACTCGCACGTCCTTATATATGCAAAACTAACTGTCGAAACAAACCCCAATTTAACCTTAAAGGGCTCTATCACCAACCCGCGCGATAAATGGTGCCCCAACAAGCTGGCACCGTGGGCCGACTTCCTTAACGAACAAAAAGATGTTTTTGGAGCCCCCTTCGCTACATTTCCCACCAAGCAACACCTCTTCGAGAATCAAGCTTTTCTCATTGGTTTAGGGGAAAGGATTGCCCGCCGGCCGATAGCAGATAAAAAGATGCTGGAAAGGTTCCTGCACGAGACCGTCGAGAATCTAGTCCAAGCCGTTGTAGAGGAGCTCAAGCTGGTCGAGGATGTTAAGAGTGTCTTTAACCTTGGCAACGGCATCGTCTTCGAAAACTATCCTCATACAATTAGCGACGTAGCTAAGGAGATTGTCGAGAGAGAGGGACCGCCAGCGCTACCACAGACGCCCAACTACCGACAAGACCTAGGCCTACTACGGCCCGATTAGATTTGTATATATCGATCCGACGATAATCTACCGAAGTGGCGCCGCATGCTACACGTCGAAAAGTACAAGCTACCCCACAAGCTGTCCCTTCTGCTACTTTGTGCCGACCTTCGCCCTATAAACATCTACAAAGAGGTGGTCAACCAAAAGACAATCCCAATATCAACGGATACTAAAGCGCGATTCCAATGCAACGCGGAAAGGCTTACAGCGGCCGCCGTAACACAGACATACCACTACATAATCGAAAGCGGCCTCAAGCATAGGGTTTTAACTACCGACAAAGCCTTATATTCTTCAAGGTGATTTGCCGCGTTCTGGAGACCTGAAGAGGTAAAACTCGCGATAATGGGACGATTTCCGAGGATACAGTACTTGCAAGCCCATTTGCGTAAGCCATGACGTTGAATATCATAGCCAAAGTCCCACAGCCAAGAGCTAGTATCACGAGCGCGTTCTGACCAATTCCAGCCTCTGAAATGGCGAAAAAGACGGTCTTCGAGCTGCTGCTGCTGGCCTGGTTGGCCTGGCTGGCTGGCTGACATCGTCAAAAAAAAAAGTTTTTGGCAAAAACAAAGCAGGAAATCTATAGAAAACGCGCTCAATAGGGGTAGTTTCTCGTATAATGTTATAAGATTAGCTGTAGGGGTGATCGACCTCGGCTAACTTGGGTCCAGGTACCTCGATTTAATAGGCAACTATATACAAAAATAAGTTGTAGTGGATTATTACGTAATCTGAGGGCCGACAAGTGGATGTAATAGAGATGGGCCACTTATTTGTGGTCCACGTGGATTTGCAGTGTAGTGGGTCCGAGCCTTGGTGGAAGGCACACGAGAAGGAATACCCAAGGCTTTCTCGTATGGCCAGCGACGTCTTGTCGATCCCAGCGATGTCTACGCAAACAGAGCGAGAATTCAGCTCTTGTGGGCGTATGGTGGGCGTATTAAGGACTAGGTTGGACCGTTGGAGCATTGGGATGTCGCAGTGTGTTCGTTCATGGAAAAAAGAGGGTATTATATAGTTTGGCAGCCCGGATAAGACTCTCCAACTCTCCCACAGTCTCTGGGGTTCACTGCCACGGTGCGGACGCAAACTGTCAGAAACTAGTTGTTTCCATCCCTTGGCGCCAGCCTGGGCCACCTGGGAGGCGAGCCATGACTGAATGTCGGTGAACACGCCGCTAACACCGTGAGCTGGCAGTAGGTCCTCGGTGAGCAGGGGCATGTTGGCGATGCATGGGGAGAGAAGCACAAGGGTGTCCGCCAAGGCGCATGCACCACCGGCATACCCGCACGACACTGCCGAAGAACGCTGAGGCCGGGTAGGGCTTGGGTTAGAGAGTGTCGGAGCTGTTGGTGGAGGAAGTATAGAGCTGTTGATGTCTTTAGCATCATGTTCTGTCGCACCACTCGGCAGGCGCGGCACTGTGGGTGTAGGGAGGTTCCCTTGGGAGGATGGCGCCGACGCGATATCCTCAAGCGGCTGGCGCTGGCTGCGCTGGCTATTAGACAGCGTCGGTAATGTTAAATCGATAATCTCTGGCTCTTTCCTCCTTGACTTTGTTGGACGCGGTGAACCTGACGGTGGCTCTCCGTGTCTCTTGCGAGATGACTGGTGAGTTGACTGTCTCTCAGCCGGGCTGGAGCCCACCTGGACTGCGGACGACGTGGGAGGCGTCGGAAATCCAGCCTTGACAGCAGCAATGGCACTGGCGCGAGCTGGTCGGACTGGGGATTGTTCGATGTTGCGTTGCGGCGTTCTTGTCTGAGAGCTAGCTGTGCTTGCTGTTGTCTCTGATCTTTGACTCTCTTGTAAAATCGCTTTCTGCATCTTGGGCTCGGCTTCCTCTAAAGCTTCAATCCAACGCATCAACTCTTGGCTATTACATATGACAAATATACTACAGTACATATGCGGGACACTATGATAAAAAGAACAGCACTTATACTAGGTTTAGAAAGATAACAGAGGAGTTAACATGGAAAATTAGGGTCACAACTTGTTTTACAGTAATTTCAACGCTCACAAGTGTCTGTTTGCGTTTACAGTATGTGCACGCAGCGTGTTAAAATGTTCACCTGTAAGTTCTCCTGCTGAAGTAGACTACAACTTTCTAAAGACCTGATCGTGACCATTTAATAAACGGTATCACCATGAGCTCCGCGAGCTGTTCTACGATGAGTTGTGCCGAGCCATGGGGCCCAGTCCCGTCTCTGCCGGGGATAGGGAGCGCCTTGCAGACGCTAGACTGGTTGGCCTCTTTCTAACCAATGGCTGGCGGTATGATGAAGACGGGACTCGGCTCCCTGCCGGGGAGGGGGAGCCTAGCTTGTGCCATCTTGATTCTGTGCTTCAGGCCACCTACGACGGGTATTGATGGTGGTGTGGGTGCCCGCTATCCACCCAATGAACCAAATGAAAGTAGTCGTAAAGTACTACAGTATAGCGATTTTCCACACGTTCGAGATGCTGGCTGTACTTGCCAAAGGGTGCTGGAAGTGGTTAAAAAGTACTTGTTATTAAATTTAGATTTCGGAGCTAATATCCTGGGTCACAAAAGGTACTTCTAGGTGCGACAAAAGTCCATAAAATTAGGTTGTGCTTCCGCGCCATGAGAGCACCGCAGTCTCATTATCGTACTATGGCCCACCCCTCACCCGATCAGCCGCCACACCAAAAGTCCTCAACTTTAATAATGTCTAGAGAATTCGTTCCGTGATGTTGAGAAACGATTCGTATGATGTGGCAGAGGAGTTCCATCGGCTCATTCTTGAAGATGAGCGTGAGTGGCAAGAGAGAGCAAAATGGGGCGGAAAAGTCGCAACGGCGCAAGCGAAGTCGACGTAACTCAGATTACTCATCGTCTGATGACGCCTATGCGGCAGTTCCATGGGCACCTTTGTGTATAAAGTGCCGTCCTCTGAGATATAATAATCTTTGTACACGCTTGGTGGCCCACTAAACATATGTCGCAAGTGCAGCACTCAATACTGAATTCCGTAGGCTCACCTCTTTTGGCCTCTAGAAAACTAAGATCTAATGCTTAACTTTTAGCAAACTTGAGCAGGCGTTCTGCAATACCTATATGGTGCAGTTTCTAAGCCTACTAGAACACTTTAGGATGTGGTGTTTTGCACTAAGAGTGTACCTATTCTATGCATGAATAAAGTCAGCAATATTAGTGGGTGTTGATAGAGAGAATACATCTGTAGAACCAGAGGTACGCACTGGTAGCGGCAGCGGAAGCTGCACCTGGAGTATCTGCCGTAGTCGATGTTTGTGATCACGGTGTGGGCGCAATGTGCCTCGCGCCAACGCATCTTCGAGACGGCGTCTCAGGAGACAAGGCACTACCATGATTATTAACGTTACAAGCAACGGGGGCGGTGGTCCGCTATCGAGCTGCTGCCTTAAGGCGACGTGCTAGAATTGCGGGACAACAACGAGAATAAGCATCTTGTCAGGCAAGGGGCCTCATGGTAAGCAGCTCTGAGTCCAGGATACTGGTTGTGGCCGTTCACGTATACTCAGTCTTTCCGTAACGATCTACCCTCACTAAATCCGCGACATTATGCCGTCTAAGGTTGTACGTTAAGAAATGTGACGGCAGCCAAGGTAGGCAAGCCACCTGGCCGTCACAAGGACCCTAACCCTTAGCCCCACAGTCGCGTCAAGACTTCGCGAGCCAGAGACCGCCAGAGCTTCGCTCTCCCCTTTCTTCTCCTCTCCTCAGCTTAGAATATTCGTTGATAGCGCCAATAGACCCAGCTCCCATGCTGCATCTCGTGCTGGCCGTGACACTTTGAGGATGATGACAGATGTGAGGATTCTCAACGGAATTCCAGCTGACCAGCATTTTCTGCCCACAAAAGTGGATTGCCAAGGAGAGGGTACCCACTAATTGCCGGGGCCCCTGCTCCTTGGCGTCAAAGACTTTTTGCAGCGACCTCCGTACTAAATAGCGATGATGAGGTGACTGGTTCGATTCCAGTAATGGGCATTCTAGTTCTTCTTTTGCTTTTTGTAGTTCTCTATCACGATTCTTTTAGCTATGCTTTTCTTATTATGACTGTTTACTTGTCTCGAATACTAGCTACGCTGATTGAGACAGTGGGTGCAAATTACAGCTTGGCTTGGCCCCGAGAAACAAGGGACCATGGAGTGTAGTGTGGACTCTGGTTGACTGCTCAGGGCTAGTATTATTTGTGAGTTGGAAAATCCGCTTGCTCCAGCCGGTATCGTCCCGCTGTACAGGGCATCTTTAGTAGTCTGTATGTCTGCTATGGTCCTGCACCTAATGCAGTTATCTTTCATTTGTAGTGATTCCAGACTACTTGTAAATTATACCAACATGTTTTTAGGCACGGCTGGAAACTCGTTGATTGTGGATTAGATGGGTATGGCTATCTCATCCCCAATATTAGGACATATCCTCTCAAATCGCCTCTATTCTACTTGAGGACCAATTTGTTGGTACATCCAAACACGGGCCCTCATATCTCCCGAGCCCGTAGCGAAGCAATTGCCTGTCGGGCTCGGACAAACTGATATAACGCTATTCTTGTGACCCTGGACCATCAGCTGAGTGTTACCGGTTCTCGGATCCCAGAACTGCACGCCACGGTCCTTAGAAGCAGACATCACCCATTGAGCATCGGGAGTCAGGGCCACGGAAAGAACAAAATCCTATAGATCGTTTATGTTAATTATCATTACACACGCCACAAAGAGAACGACTTACCCTATGACCCTCGAAAGTCTTTGAACAATGACCTCCGTCACGCTGAGGTGGTGAGTTCAGCTGCCACATCTTGATGGTCCTATCAAGACTCCCAGTAACAATATCTTTTCCACTCGGGGAAAATGCAATACTGTATATAGAATCCTTGTGCGCAAGGGACCCTCCAAGTGTTTCAATCAGATTGCCTTGCATATCCCATACATGGGCGCTTTTACCCAAAGACCCGGCTGCGACTAGCCGACAATTGGGGGAGATAGCAACTGAGGTAACACCGTCCTCAAGGCGCAGCGTCAAAATGCTGCTGCTATTCTCGATATCCCACAAACGAACAGTCTGGTCGGTGCTACCAGATGCTATTGTGCGGCCGTCCCGAGAGAAGTCTAGACTATAGATCTCCTGTTCATGGCCAGCAAAGATATTCCTGATGGTACGCGTGACGATGTCCCAGACCTGGCTGATGTTAGCAAGGAACCTGCGGATGTGGTGACAGCTCGATTACTTACCCGGATCAGCTTGTCGTCGCATCCAGTTACAAGGTACTTGCCGTCGGGGCTAAAGCATACGGCCCTAACGTAATTATTGCCACTAGTATCCATGTTGTCGTCTTGTAGAACGCACACTTTGTCACCACTGATAATATTGTAGATCTGAGCAGACTTGTTGCAGCCTGTGGCCACATACATGCCATCCATGCTGAACCTAACACAGCAGATAACGCTGTCGTGGACCAGAGTGTGGACCAGATCTATATCGAGCAGGCGAGGAACTGTTTGGTTGAAGACGACGAACCAATCATCCCTTGCCTTCTTGTGCTGAGGAGCAAGGCGTTCAATGTCGAGATCGCCCATGGCATGGTTGGGGGGATGAGGCGGGGATGCAGGGCGTATATCAGCTGTGTCAGAGTCTTCAGGTACAGGTGATCTAAGATCTTCGATCTTCTTTCTCCTCTTGAGCGCTGTCGGAATTCGCGGCGTCTCTTTCTTGTGCACTTTCTTCACATGCTGTTGAAGGCTGCTCGTATTCGCAAAGCCCACATCGTTGTGAATACACTTTCCCTGATAACATCTCAGACGCTGTTTATGTCGTTGGGTCTTGTGGCTATTGAGCTCATTTTCAGAAGAAAACCCCAGAACACATCCTTTCACGGGGCAGATAAATGCAGTGCCTCCAAATTGAGCTCTGAACGCAATGAGCTCAGCATCTGTAAGGACCGAGGAGGTGGTCGCTCGAAATAGCAGCTTTACAACAGCTTGGTAGTTAGAGTCCGCGAGCGAGAACAGAGTGGTATCTGAGTCGACCGCTAGAATATCTAAGACAATAGCAGATCATTTAGCTTACACCAGTCATTTTGGGGCTAAGCAAAATCAGAATAAAAGAAAAGGGGGGAGATGGTGGCGGGAGCGTGCATACCTGGCCCTTCGGCAAGTTGCTTAGCAGAGAAAGACTCTTGGAAAGAAAGCACGCGACTGATCAGATCGTATGTTCCGGGAAAAGCCTTCAATTTGTGCAGCGCTGGAGTCGGGGCCATGATTTGATCGTCTCCATTAATATGTGGCTTGGCTGTCTGCAATAGGGCATGATGACTCGCCGTGAGTTGCAGAAGTTGTCTTATCAGAGGGTCTTCAGGATTGAGCTCTGCGTGAGCACTCTCCGTAAGATAGTTCATGATGTGGGATATCCAATTTTCACTGGCATATCTTTGAAGACCCAAGCATCCAAGACCGACGACTTCTTCTATCTTTTTAGATTCGAGATTTGGTTGAACAAACTGCAGAATCTGAACCAGGTGAGATACGCAGGCGAACGCTATATGCTCGTGACCAAAACGTGCAGAGATGAGAGGCCCATTTTTCGACTTCATGAGAAAGCTGCTAAGCATTAGAGATTCCAAAGTTCGTCGCGGGGAGGTTGAATCAGGTAGACGTACTACGGCAGTGTGGAATGTATCAAAGCGACGGTGCCGCCTGGCCCGTCCTCGATCAGTGGCTTGCAGATGTCTAGAGCGGTAGAAAAGGGCATATTCTTTCTGTCCAGAACCATACAGTCTTCGTGAATACTAGATCCAAGGAGAACGTCAAACTTTTGGATATGGCCCTTTCCATCCGCAAAGAGAAGCCACTCAAAGATTCTTGAAACTCTCGCTAGTCTTGGAGTGTCACAGCGACTGCGGATTCTGTCAAGAAGCTTTCCGTACCTTCCAGGAGAGGGTTGTTAGCACAGACACCTTCATATGGCACTGGAGTGCTCCAAAATTACTAACATTTGCTCCAGATCCTTGGGTAGCGAAGTGACGATGGACTCCAGCTCACCGAGACTGGAAGACTCTTCCAATAAATTGAGTATCAAATTTATCCAAAGAAACATGCCTGAGTTTGGACTTAGTACGAGTCTCATGCTGATGGTTTGGAAAGCAATCCTCACCTCCGGCATTGCTGAGAATGGAGGCTTGAAGCGCCGCCTTCTGAGGTCCGTCAAGTGCCCCATCTAGACCTTGATCAAGCTCCGTCAACGCTGCATCGACTACAACGCGCATGTCTAGTTCGATCGCTTGTTTTTCGTCCCCAAGGAATATCTGGGGCGTCTTACCAAGCATGGATCGAATGCTTGGGATATCTTGACTGGCTATGAGAAGTTTGCAAGTCTCG
Source organism: Diaporthe sp. PMI_573 (assembly GCA_021399435.1). Classification (NCBI taxonomy): domain Eukaryota; kingdom Fungi; phylum Ascomycota; class Sordariomycetes; order Diaporthales; family Diaporthaceae; genus Diaporthe; species Diaporthe sp. PMI_573. Next base: position 89,964 of record JAJTUP010000085.1, on the reverse strand, counting down.
CCGCAAAGTTCAGTTAGTCGTTTGAGCTCTCGAAGAACGGGCTTGTGCTCAGTTGCTTCAATTTCATCAAGCCCATCCACGACCAACCTGACCATATCTGCAGACTGGGAAACAGCGATGAGCGCCGGTCTCAGCACCTTGGCAGCTGGTGACAGCCCCTTGGCCACGTAGTCTTCGTAGAGAAATGGCACTATATCTGGATCCTTGGAGATGCATTGCGCCAGGTAGGCCCTGAAGATCTGAGTTGTGACCTGATGAGCTGGCGTTCGGTAGTCGCAGAAGAAAAAAAGGACCCGGGTTTTGTTTTTGGAGTCGGCAGGGATGAATGATAGAACCTGCGATACCAGGACAGATTTTCCTTGTCCTTTACGTCAGCATATAAAGTTGGCCCGGAGCCGATATAAGTATGGCGAACTAACCAGACCCAGGTTTCCCATGAATCCATAGAACAGGGCTCCCGCGGCCTCTTTGTAACCAAGATCTGAACTTAGTGTGCTTTGCAATCCAAGTCGAAGTGCCCTCATGACTACGAGCATTTAGCCAGTCTAGCTTGTCCTTCTGGTTCTGGACCTCAGTGCCAAGCCAATTAAGGACTGCTTGAAGCTGTTCTGTGGCCCTGTGTTTTTCCAGGGCGATAGAGTCTTCTAGTGACTTTTGTCTTCATTCCTTTACCTCCAGAATGTGGAATGTTGACGCTTGCTTGTCAATCAAGTCGCTTATCTTTGCGATATTGGTAATGAGAGCGCCGAAATGGCGTTCAAAGCGGCCCCATGCTGAGGCAAAGAATATCGGCCAGGCTTAAATTGGCTTTAGTATCCAACCACAACAGTCAATGCATTGTGATGCTTACTTGATCTTCGTATGAGTTGGTAAATCTGGTGGTGGAACTCAGTGATATCATCGTATAAGAAGGCAAAGAGCGTTTGGAAGTCGTGGTCGTCTTTGAATGACTCTTGAAGAGCAGATAAACGCGGCAGGGCGTTGCCAATTTGGGCATATGCGCCAAGTATTTGGTCCAATGCTCGAGTTTGTTCCTTGACGGCCTGCTTCCGTTAGAGCCGTGCTACAATTGTCTGGAGTGACTCTGGACTAGGCAAGCGACCTCACATACCAATATAATGAATTTCAGAGGGCCCTGATATTGCACGATTTCAGGTTAAAGTAAGCTACGCCAAGGTGGTAGTGACAGACAACCTACCCAAATGTAAGGTACGAACGGATCCGAGTTACAAAATACCTCGATCACACTGCCATAGCGCTCGATGGCATTGATGTAGGGAGAAAGTCTGTCGAAGTTTCGAAGCCCTTGTCGGGATGCCAGCTCCCTCTCAGTCTGAGCGATGGTTGCGCGTACATCATCCAAAGAAGTTGCTCTGATCAACCTGTCATCTTCAGCGTTGAGGTCTTTCCGGAACCTTTCACAGGACAGCTCCAGTTGTCTTTGGGCCATTCTGCATCCTCACGAGCCCCCGAGCAGGATGCCAGGGGAGAGTTTTGTGTAAGAACCAAATTTTTCATTCCTGGTAGGCGAGATCCACTGGTCGATCTGACACGTAACGCCCGTCCTTCTATACTACTCACTAACCAGACTTGTTGCCTCATTTTCAGCCTGCAGTGTCACAGGGCGCAGTGCAGCCCACGTCGCTACAGGCGCGCAGATCAATATGCAAGTGGCTTGAATTGTCAGCCAGTCCCATGTCCTGCTGCTTGAATCAGGGCCGATCGTTTCATCAGCGCCTATAGGCTAGGCACTCCTCGAACCGGGGTTTTCTCGTAATAGACCAATAGATAAACCAAGAAGGACACCCCCATGCAGACTAAATGCCCGACTAAAAGGCCTTGCGGTGTACCTACATGTAGGCCCGTCAGCCGCTGCTGCGCACTGCTGCGCCCAGGGCGGCTGTGCCCGGGCGGCTATCCGCCGTATTGCTGACTCTGCCAATCCTTCAGCTCAGAATTTGCGGAGTCTGAGACCGATCGAAATCTTCCCTGACCTATACTGCATCTTCAGAATTCGCAGGCCTAATTTACAGATTCACTTCACTACGGCTTGAACTTGAGATGCTGAATTGTTATTACGTTGTGCGGCACTGTCCACTGATCAGTTCGTCTCCAAAGAGTCATGGACTATGATAATGAACGACCCGCCAAACGTGTTTGCTTAGAGAAGATATCAATTCTCGAAATTCAAAGTGTCTCGCCTATTCGCCAAGGAATTCCGGATCAGAACTTCAAGTACAGCATTCAAAACTTCTTATTGAACCATGAATGTCAATCAGAACGCCCACCTTGTTCGGTATCTTCTCCGGACAATGAGAGGTCAACTTGCCTGCAAAACGAGGGGATGGAGGCGACAAGAACATCTTCTGCAGACTTGGATTCTATTAGCTCTCAAGAATCGGGATGTCTTGCAGAGTCCGCCGATCTAGTCTGCTTTGGATCAGTAGGTGCATCGTCCTACCGTTCATGAAATGCTGGCATCCAGTCGTACTAATTCAAGTCAAGATAACAAGTCTCTCAGTTTCAATGGTGGACAAATTATCGAATCGAGTAAAGTTGCAGATAAATGATGTAGGACAGCTTTTCCAACCAGATCAGACCTTCTGCGGAAGCCTTGCAAAACGCGACATCAAGTTACTGGACCTTCTCAGTAAGGAAGGAATCATTTACGATATCCTCTGGATCCCAGCTTCTAAGACTGCCACAGGCCAGTTGGGTACTCTATGGCTGACGATTTATGGGGCAAGAGAGCTTGCCAGCGACCTTGGGGATACCTTGCAAGAAGCCGAGGTCTACCTTCAGGACCAGATTCACGCGGAGAGGAATACACTATACTGGAATCCGCATAAGTTCCAAAATATTGAGGGTCTATACACCACAAGCCTCACGTGCAATGCGGTCGAGTCCTATCCTGAGGTTGGTCGGTTCAAAGCGATAGATGTCCTGAAGGACTTTACTTCCGAAGACAATCTGCTGGAGACTGAGGGATCTGCATCGCTTCGCACATCCCTGAAAAGGTAATAATTCTTTCGACGAGGCGTTGCAGAGAAAATCATTCCTGACCAAAATTGACGTTTCCCATACACAGTCATCAAATGAGAGGCTTAACATTCATGCTTCGCCGAGAGCAGGGTTGGCAACTCGACATCAAAAACGGCGACGTTTGGACCATGACTGTTGACGAGGATGGAAACACGGCGTAAGTTTGTTACAAACCCATGCGAATCTTGTGTTCAGGGAACAAATACCTCAGCTGATCCAACCTCAGATATCTGAACAACGTAGACGACTCCCAACATTACGAACGCCCACCTTCTTTCTGTGGAGGCATTATTGCCGATGACATGGGTCTCGGCAAAACCCTCAGCATGATCGCATTGATTGCCCACGACACTCTTCTCTACCCAAAACCGAGACAAATACAGAGAACAACACTAGTCGTGGTGCCGCCTTCACGTGAGCGAATCTTCAGTGTTTTATGTTGTGGAGTGTGGTGCTAATCAAATAGTTCTCTCGAACTGGGAAACGGAGCTTCGAGAGTGGGTTTCCATCATTGTGACTATAAGTAACCGAGTTAGCTGACCTTGGATTAGACGCACATCACCTGGCCATCTGTCGTGGTTTCTGTACCATGGGCCTAGTCGAGCCACACGGTCTTATAGCTTCTCAGACTTTGATGTCATTCTCACGACATACTCGACCTTTGCCCGCGAATGGATTTCCAAGGGCGGGAAAACAAGCATCTTCACGCACCATTGGCACCGAGTAATTCTGGATGAAGGTGATAATCTGAGATTAAGGCTCCCACAACGATTCGTAAAGCTAATTCCTTTTCAGCTCAAGTAATCAAGAACAATCGTGCAGCAACTGCCCAGGCTGCTTGTGCCCTGAATGCAAATTGCAGATGGGTAGTCACTGCAACACCAATCCAGAACAGACTATCCGAACTCTTCAGCTTGCTTCAATTCCTCCGACTCTATCCATACAATGAGCATAACAGTCTGACATGGGAATCCGATAACCCCGAACTAGCTATCAAGAGGCTCAAGACATTGCTCGGGTTTATAATGCTCCGACGTCACAAAGACATACTACATCTACCCGAACGGACAGATACCGTGATACCCATTGGGTTCGATGGCCAAGACAAGGCCAAATATGACCGAGCGAAACGGGCTACAATTCAGTATTTGGATGACATAATCAGCTCAGAGACTGGAGGAGGCGGATACATGAACGCCATATCAAAGATCAACGCTCTACGGATGGTTTGCAATCTGGGATGTTCTACAGATTCCAGAGATACTACGCTGGGGGCTGCTACGTCAGAATCCACCTCGGAAGCATCACTTGACCGGGAAGATATCGGTGCTGCCCTTGAATTTGTGGATCAGCCTCTGGATCAGGATGATATGACAGAATCGACCTCGACTTGCACAATGTGCGGGGTTTTAATATTGACTTCGCCATCGCCTGGGCCCGAGGACCATCTCCCGCAGCGCACAGCAAGCATGGAGCCTGCGGAGTTGATGATCAGCAAGGGATCCACTCAATGTCGGTCCTGCTTTTCAGACTCCATTGGTGTATTGGAAAGCTCCCATGAGGGGCCTCCGATGCTCGAGCTGGAGTCACAACAGTCGTGCAACGGCAAACTTCAGGGAGAATGGACGCCCAGCAGGGTATTTTCAACCAAGGTCAAAGCCCTCGTCAGTGATTTGACAAGCCAGCGACAAGCAAAGAAAAGGTCAGTACACACATATATGCACCAGTTTGTGTGAAGGAACATGCTAATTGTGCCCAGTATCGTGTTCTCGTTCTGGAAGTCGACCTTAGACCTCGCTTCATCGGCCCTTACACAAGCAGGATTCACCTGCTTGCAGGTTGATGGGAAAGTACCTGCTAATCAAAGGGGTACCATCTTGCAGCGTTTCTCGGAATCTGAAGTAGAGGCAGTTCTGCTCATGTCACTCTCCTGTGGCGGTGTCGGGTATGTGCCAACTATCACCATATATATCATGGTTGCATAGACTTACACGTATTTACACCAGACTCAATCTTACAGCAGCAAGCCGTGCGTATTTGATGGAGCCACAATGGAACCCGGCTATAGAAGAACAAGCTCTGGCTAGGGTATACCGGCTGGGACAGACGCGGCCTGTTGTGACAGTCCGCTTCTTCGTCAATGAGACCATCGAGGAGGTTCGTCGGTCTTCGTGCTTGTAATCGATTTACCGCGGTCGCTGATTACTGGCCTTTAGTATGTCAGGCAAGTCCAAGAGGCGAAGCAGGAACTGGTCGATATGCTTCTGTCGAAAAACAGTGCAGAAAGGCACAGCAAAATCACAGTAAGTTGCCAATCCTGGATTTCAAATCACGATTCGGGTAGACTAACAATTGAGAAAGGAATTACGAGAGGTTCTGTCATAGAGAACAGGGATAGCACCAGTCGCAATTGAAGGTATCTCGGCACTTCCCATATAGAGATACCTAGAGAACCTCATTATGTATCATGATTGAATCTTCCAAGCGGGCTCACAGGGGCTCAGGGTTCAAATCCACGACACTCCACGACACATTTGTGAATATGGCGTGGATATGGATGCTGACTAATGACTTCGATGTGGAATGGGTGGAAATGGATCCATTATGGAAATGGATCCATATTGTGGAATTTGTGGAATGGAAACCTACTTCGTCCAACAATGGTAATTAGTGGGTCGCATCCATGCCTTGGTCATTTTGTCACTCGTCCATTAGAATCCTATCTAGCGACCCGATCAAACCAGCACGCAACCAACTCCGTAGTGTCTGACAAAGCCCAATTGTACTGGCATCTAGCCTATTGCGGCTCTTGGTAACCATGCGGCCAGTGGTCGAGAATAGCCTCTCACACTCGGCTGACATAGGTGGCACAGTAAGCAGATCCAAGGCCATCCTAGACAGCCGGGGGTATTTGAGCCGCCTTATGTGCCAGTATTCGTAGGGATCTGTGACAGAAGCGTCAACATCCTCGATATCGCGCTGCCACTGCTTGTATTCATCAAGATCCAGACCGCCAACTGAGGACCTAGGGGATTGAGCTGGGGATTGAATGTGCGACTCGGTAACAGAAATCCCTCCAGCCATCAGTCCTCGCTTTTTCGTGCGCCACGCTGTGAACTTGTTTCTTGAGGTCTTCAGACGCTTATTGGCAGGCAATTCAATCTCTGGATCATCAACCTCAAGGTCCCTATACTCTCTCTCCCAAAGATCCTGGACCATCTCCTGCGCCTTGGTAATCCACAGCTGTCTTTCCTCGTCGTCTCCCCACAAATCGTCAAACAGTGCCCACCGGTAAGCAGGATGGAGAACTGCGGCGCCATAGATCAGGGGGCTATCGTTCAAATGCTCGTAGTATTCGTTCAATTTGAGCCAACCCAGGTTGATGTTGACTGCGAGGTGGTGGCCGTCTGGAAAATTGGCGACTGCTCTTTTCGCGGATTCAAGGGCTTCGAGAAGAAATTCGTACGCGTGAATAAGATCCCAGCTTGTACCTGTACAAGTCAGCTGCTAGAATAAGAATAGGGCCGCTTTTGCGAAGTCTAAGGCTTACCAGACAGTGGGGGCTCGACCTCGTTTTCCTCGACGTTTCTGCGGTGTTTTCCCTGTCCATCACCCTCAAGGCCTTTCACAACCAGCTTGAAGTCAAGCAAAATGTCGTAAAGAGTCCCGAGCACATGCCAATCATCAGTTGTCATGCGGTTCTCTTCCTTCAGGAAGAAGGGCTGCTTGGAGCCCTTTTTGATGTTGCCAGCTCTCGTCAAGTTGGCCTTCTCCCACTCGTTTGACGCTCTCTGGACAAAAGAATTATAAAATGGCCTTAAAACCAGAGCACGCTCAATCATCGAGAATTGAGAAAGCCACCGGGTAGCATTGTCGACCACAACTCCAACTGGACGGTGTTTCTTGAGCTGAGCGTCGTCAGAGAGTTGGCTCTCGACAGCCTGTACCTTCTTGAGCATATCGGTCCACGTGTCCGATCTGCTCACCTCCTAGGACTTCGTGAGTATAACAAATAAAATCGGGGACTGAGCCACCTACAACAGCAAAGTTATGCCATTTTCCAACGGAGCCTCGCCTCCTCCAGACTTCATGCCCCTTCGCTGCCGTGTGAAGTCCTTCGAAGAGCTCTTTCTCAAAAGCATCCGGGTTCTTGCCATACAGCATCTGTTTCACTACTATGTTGACAACGTGGCCAACGCAGCGAACCCATCGCTTTTTCCAGTCGAAGCCGAATTCTAATGCAAGCTCCTCCATCGAGGTTTTATTGTTACCGGCATTATCCAGTGTGAAATACCCGATTTTATCGCTGATCTCGTACTCTCGAATGATCTCGATGATCTGCCCGGCGATATTCTCGCCTGTGTGCCGCTCTGTAAGTTCAGGCAGGCCGAGGACACACTTCTGTGGCCGGTCGTTGGAATCCCGAAACACACATGTGATGCCGTATAAGGCGTGTCGGTTACCAGACTTCCAGCCATCGTACTGGATATGGATCTGTCCTGGACTCTTCCGCAAAGCATCCTTCACTCTTTCCATGTTGTTGGTAAATTCTCGTTCTGCGATGGCACGCACGGTCACGCCAGTAATGTTAGCTTTTGTGATCTCGACAGATGGATTGAGGTAGTTGAAGATGTCTCGAAGATCTTGATCGTTGACGATCGAGAAGGATTGGTTAGAATTGACAATCCAGTTGACAAGTTTCTGCTGGAATACAGTTTTGTCGAAACGTTTGATCAGCGTATTGATCAAATCTTGTTCCTTCGGCTCCGTGGGGTTCAACTGTAGGATTGTTGCAATGGACTGATGTGCTTTCTCAGATGCCTTTGCAGGCTTTTGCCTCTTGCCCGTCGGATCCATGATGCCATTGTGGTCCGTGTACAGGTGACCCTCAGCGTTCTGCAACCCTTTGATGGCATAACTCTTTGGCCTCGGCCGCTTTTGCTTGATGCAAAGACAACACACCCATCGGCGTTCCCCCTTCTGGGCATGCTGGATATCGTAGCCGAATTGATATACCCATTGACGCACTTGGCCGTCTCTCTCCGTCAAGGTCCAGCCTTTGTAGAGCTGAAAGAGCCGTTGATTGTCTTCTTCTGTACGTTCTGGAACGGGCGTGGTTGACTTGGTAGGATGGAAGGTGGCCATTTCGATTTGAGGTAGTAAGGTCATAACAGTAAAACCTCCCAGAATAGACTTGTTTAACTTTGTGTACGGATAAAACGGGGTGGACAATCATTTTTATTTTGTTGTTGTGGGCGATCGAAGGTACTTAGGGTATGCGCTATTTCACAAGGAAATCCAGGTATTTTCCAACCCCACCAAAAATGTCCATTCCTTTCCACAATTTCCACATATGGAACATGTGGAAGGGGCTCCGTGGCGTGGATATGGAAATGCAGAAGCCCGCGTGGAATGGAATGGAATGGATATGGATCCACATTATGGATCCATATGTGGATTTCGTGGTATGGATTTGAACCCTGCAGGGGCTAAGGGACGTGCCAGCTCCAAGAGATGTCAGCGATGACAGCGACGATATATCCTCCTATCTATAAAATGTGACATGGCTACCCCGGATCAATGCAGTCTTATCCATCTCCGACAGTATCAAATCACTGTCTTTCAGGTACAGTCTCGTGTCACCAAACGATGGGCTGAGAGGAATAAGGAACGGGCCTCTTCACGTACTCAGCCATCCTTCCTCTGCCTCAATAGATTCCTACGCCCCTGGGATAAGTTTCCTCTCGGTGAGCTTCACCCTTAGCGGGTCTTTCACCCAGACAACCAGGACGCGGCCGTCGTCCAGCCAATCCTCTTGCCCGGGCGCAAGCTCGAGGTCAAAGCGGTAGAGCAAGCGCGAGATAGCCACCCTGAGCTCAGATAAAGCCAGGTTCTTGCCCACGCAGTCTCTAACGCCGAAGCTGAAAGGGTCTGATTTCGAGTCAGCAAGTGTTCGAGTAGGGTGTCGGGATGGAGTTCGCCGGAGCGGAGTCGGAAATGGAGACTGAGAGCGAGCGACAAGATGACAGGTAGGGAGGGATAAAGGAGGAGGAAATGCGTCTGCCACTTACGGAAGCATTGCTTGTTGTCGTTGGCAAAGACAGGGTCGTAAAGCTCATGGTTCGTGGGCAGCCATCGCTCCGGCCGGAAGTTGTCTGGGTCGTGGAAGTTGTTCGCATTGTGATATGTCGCCCACTGGAAGACAGTGATGACAGTCTGCGCATGACACGATACCGTCAGTTCTTGAAGCTGCCATGCGCGGGTGTGAGGAAGCACATGTAGAAAGTGCAAGTATGCCGGTCTAGGGCATTGGATGGAAGTTGAGGATTAGAAGCGTTCATAATTACTCACCCCCTTGGGAATGTGCTCCCATTCAAGTTCCGCGCCAGGGCTTACCCGTAAAGGGGTCTGCGCTGCGGGCAGGTACATTCTGAGGATCTCATCAAATTATTCTCATCAATCATGACCATAAGGTATGGTAGACAAGCAGTAGATTTCATATCGATTTTGGCCTTATTGGCGAATGCCCCTTGGATCTCATCGACTAACCTGTGATAATGGTGGCGGTACTTGGTCTGTCCAAGGTGCTATGTTAGTCCTGACAACGCAGTTGCCGTTGCCTTGCTGCCCGCTGAGATAATAAGGGGCGTATTGGTAATGAGGTTGCTATCCTGGAAGCCAGGCTGGCCGTTGTGGTTCTTTCGAAGCATATACGTCATGAAATCCCTACAACCCCTGGGGCTTTCGCCTTGGGCCTTTCTCACTAGGGCCTTCTCAACCACAAACTTGCGGCCCTCTGCTTCCAGCTTGATGGACTTAGCCAAACTGCCAAAGGTCTTCATGAGCGGACAAAGCGAGGGGAATGCCTGGCTAACACGGTAGAAGCCACTCGCGACAACGGTCTCAAAAATGGCCGCCACCCAGGGATGATAGCCACCCTTTTGGACACATCCAAAGCTCTCAGCAAACACAAGATCTCCGATGATGTTGAATGTCAGGAAGTTGAACCAAGGGATTATATCAAAAGTCTTACCGGTTTTCTTACTTAGCTAAAAGAGCTAAAGGTTGATGTACTTCTGTACAATTGGCTCTTGCTCGTACATGCTTTCCGTACTAAAGGCATGGTTAAGCTGGCACCACAATCGCTTGTGGTGCTCGTGGGTCCCGCCAACTAATATGCGTTAGTCACCTGCTACGGGCCTCAAAGTGACACATTCGGGGATAACCCAGAGTAAAAGGGATTGGGGAACTGTATCGGGAGAATATTAATACTAACTTAGGCTGGTCTCATCGCCTGGGTGGTAGAAGCCGTGTTGCTTGAGCCATTCAACCTTGCTAGGCCAATGTTGAAACACTTGTGGCCAGGCAAGAGAGCTATTAACCAACAGATAGTCTAGCGCCACGCGTACAATCGGCCCGTATTTCTCATGCAGAGTTTTAGACTTAAGCATGAGTATGCCGCTTATATTGCACTTCCATTGAAAAAATAGGTTGGATGTTGCGTAAAGCTTGGGACCTAGGTATTTGGCCAACCGATGGAAGAATAGACGGTAAATGACAATGCCAACACGCCAAAGGACAAGCAGCTGAGATAAAGTTTTTTTAGTTAGCCACAGAACGGGTGTCATCATGTCAAGTTTGCGTATGTTGATGAGTTCCAGGTGACTTACTGCGCCTATCGCAACGCCAAAGGCTGGGAGACTGCCGGTTGAGGTGCCGTCATTGCCAATGCCACCGGGCAGAACGGTTTTCAGTGAGGGTGGCATCAATGCTGAGGTGATATATGAGTTATTGCAGAATGTTTCAGGTTGCTTTCTGCTAGAGAAGAGGATGAAGGGCAATCATGAATATACAACAGCAAGGGAAGCAGAAACTGCCATATACTTCAATACCCCGACGGCTAGATCACACTAACTTCTCCGCCGGTTGAATGAAGAACCGCGATGACAAACTTCAATAACAAATTGACGTAGTCGCTCCCAGATACATGTGACTGTCAGGGAGTTGAACCGGTTTCTTCATCGGCCCCGAGCAAGGAAGCAGGCGGGTCCCTCTCTTTTTCTCTCCCTTTCTGCTCTGCGACGAACGTCAATGCCACTCACATCTACCCCACTCCTCAAACACCGCCCAGCACTTCACGGGCCTGCGGTTACATCCACCGCTATCAACGAGGTCAAAAATCCCGATCCAGCCTCTAAGCTCGCCGCAGACCGGAGGCTAGGCCGTCTACTCTGGGGTATGCATGTCCGACTCCAATAATGCTACACCGACATGCACTGTGCTATATGGCTCCCCGTATGCTAACTAGTTTGGTCGGACGATGAAAGCTGTTTTCCCCTCGTCTTGTATGACGCCCTGTCATTACACTTGTGTTTGAAACCACGACTCTGAAGAATATAGATGCTCATAACGAAACACTTGTTGTTGCTCGATCTGTTGTTATCTAGGTCGGCTTCCTGCCACAGTAGAACGATGAGAGAATAATAAAGCCACTAACATCACAAGGAGAATATTTCGTACCTCTTTCCTCTTCCTATGACAAAACTTTTGTCATAGGACAGGCTGGCGATCAATTCCACCTCCACCTCCACCATTTCAATATTGTTGAAGTGGAAGGCCCGTGCGTCAATTCAGTCAATTCAATCTCGCCTCGACGTTGACAGCCTCAATTCCATCGCGATGGCTTCAACGTTGACCACCGGTTGAAACGGTTGAGAACGGCGGTGGTCCAGGGTAGCATTCGCAGCCCCGTAAGTCGCGTCCGTCGGACTTTGTCACTGGTACTTTCCACTTCGAACTATTTGCACATGCATCAATGTATTCGGTACTTAAGCCTCGCGAACGCGTGTGCGCCGCGTTCCCTGTCACCACGCGGAAAATAACCCTTCAACAAAACATTGCATCCCTTTCCTGCAGCCAAAATGGATACCAACGTACCTACGAAGCGCCGGCGAGCTTCGGACAGCAACTCAACCAACGCACCGTTTACGAACTTGGATTCTTTGCCAGATGAATGGAAAATCTTTCCATGGAACAAGTTCCCGGCCTTTACGATTTCTGAGCGTGCTGGCAGGCAGACGTCCTGGGTCTGGCAGCATGGTTTTGACATTCAACGTAACGATTCTCCCACCGAGAGGAAATGGGTTTGCAAGCCTTGCCTCAAGAAGCCGAAGTCTAGAACGTCAGACTACTCCGCCGTTGGCACCCAGAATATCGAGAAGCATCTATTCAGAGAACACAAGCTCGTCGACGGGACCGGGAAGAGGCCGCCCGCTCTTGGGAAGGGGATGAGGGAGAAGACTCCCTCAAGGAATACCGTGGAGATGCTGAATCTCGACACTTCAGACCCTAAAGAGCAAGCTATAGCGAACGCTCTCATCCAACGCTTCGATAGGGACCACTTTCAGAGACTGCTTCTCGAGTGGGTGGTCGACGCCAACGTCTCTTTTCGCCAGCCCGAGCATTGCCGGCTTCGACGTATATTCGAATACCTGAACCCATCGGTTGCAGCGACGAATGCCCATATCTCCCACGATACCGTTCGAAGGCGAATTGTCGACCTTCATCTCCGACAAAAGACGCGCATAATCGACCACTTGAGGAGTGGTCCCAGGTCAAATCCATATTGCATTCGATGGTTGGCGCTCAAGGAATCGGCACGCTCTATATGGGATTGTCTGTTTTTATATTGATAAAAATGGAGTCCCGTCGAAGCTGGTCCTTGGCCTGCCGGAGTTGAAGAATTGCCATTCAGGGGAGAATATTGCAGCCCAGATCCTCGAGATCTTAGAGAGCTATGAGATACTCGATAGGGTGGGGTACATCACGCTTGACAACGCTGGCAATATGGATACAGCAACGGAGGAGATTGCGGGGGCGCTGGGTTTCGATCCGAAGAAACGGAGAGTGCGATGCTTCGGCCACGTCCTCAACTTGGTGGTAAAAGCTCTGTTGTTTGGGCACAAGGCCGAGGCTTTCGAAGCAGAGATTGATGGGGAGTCTGGGTTTGGCGCTGCCCAGCACGAAATCTGGCGAAAGAAAGGCCCCATCGGAAAGCTCCACAACCTGGTCCATTGGATCCATCGGTCCGACAAGCTGACGTACCATCTCCGTGCGCTACAGGAAGAATTCTTTCAACATTCAGACAACCCGAAGATTCGAGCAAGGAAGCCTGTCGACGTTGTCCGCGATAACCAGACTCGCTGGTTGTCGACTCTGTATATGATGCGGCGCGGTCTCATGTTGCGTCCGTTTCTCGAAGACCTAGTTGAGAAGGTCACGCTTGAATTCAACAAGGAATGTCGCAACGGGGTTAGAAGGAGGGAAGAGATGCCCCTCTGTCTCCGGGAGGAGAGTCTTCTTTGCGAGAAAGATTGGAAAGTTATTGAGTTGATGGACAAGATGCTCCTTGACTTTGAGGAGGCACTCCGGATGCTTGAAGGCGACGCCCAGAACCGGGTGCGAAAAGGAGGCCGTATTGAGGCATACGGCAATATGTGGGACGTTGCCTCAACCTACGAATTCCTGATGGACAGTCTAGAGGAGTGGAAAGCAGCAGCAGAGAACTACCCGGATCCGGAGCACTTCAAGATAAACATCAACCTGGGGTGGGATAAGTTGAACGAGTACTATGCGAAGCTGGACGAGACGCCAGCGTATTCCTGCCGGAGAAATCGATCTCGAAGCCAGCCCGAGCCACAGTGAGATTACGTCTTTTCCGCATCACATCTTCAAACATAGCCTTCGGTTTGCCACTCCACCGAAGACAAAGCCTTCACGGAAAGCCTGGTGGTGGAAGAAAGGGCTCCGGGTCAAAGAGAAGGATGGGAGTGAACGACTCCGTTGGATCTGCCGTCTTTGTGCGAGGAGGAAGTGCCGGCTTCCTCTTGACTTCGACGGTACTTGGTCTCCGATGGTACGTACTACTTGCGGTGTCGATTGCATTTTGGACGCATGTTTTTGCACCTGATCATGACCCGGTACTATACTATCATTCTTGTGATCTGATGCGTGGGTATTTGCTCGAAGGGGATGCTCGGAAGGTTGTGGTATATTCTCTTTTAGGATCTCGTGTAGCTTGTGCTCTTCTAAAATGCTAAGCAGCTCGCTCTTTCTGGCCTTGGAGTTGAATGAAAGTTTTTTCCCCCTGAGAATTGTTTTGATATCACGGACTGTAAGTTCTTCAAGGGGCTTGGTCGTCAGGATCTTGTCGGCCTCTTCTGTCGATTGGGATCGAGTCTGAGCACCTCGAAGCTTCTGTGCTCGTGTCTTCCCAGGAGCCAGCAACGTGGGGTCTTCATCACCAGCCTTGACCACTTCCTTGTCCGCGGAGCTCCGACCTGCTTCTTGACTCATGTTTTATTATACATCTTAATACACGAGAGGGAGAGTGGGCTGAGCACGCCTGCTTCCATATTTATGATGCCTGCCTGCCACTACCAAAACACAGGGCTCCCATTCAACCACACGCCTGCGTCCGGACAGTGGACGCCTTAATGCTGAGGTCAGTACTGCCTTTTCCGCGCGCCGGTCCGCATTCTGGTCTGCAATCTACAAGAAACTCAGCTGGGCAATTCTAATGTGCCACGGAGGCCAGGAGGCCGCATACCCACGCTGTTTTGTACATGGTTGGCTGCCGTGCCGCATGCACATAAACACTCGCATGAACCACGGTTACGCTAGTGACTCCTAGCTCTTGCTGGATTGGAGATAAGTAGTAGAACCGAGGTTACTTTCTAGTGTGTTGTCCTCTGGATGTATGGAAGGCATGATGTCCTGCCACAATCCCGACAGGGATGTGCATAGATTCAATTAAAGCAGGCTATTTCTAGGCTTCCTACCTGTGGGTTAGACCTTCGGTTGCACCTGGAGACCAGAATCGAGAGCTTCTGGTGTGAGTGTGGACCATTATCCTGGGACTTCCCGATGGTCGTCTATGGCCTCTTTTTGCAGACCTTCCGGGTGCTGACCGTCCTGCTGACGGGAAGAAGTTCGTCCCGAATTACCGCCGAATTCAGGTAAGAAACATAAGTATAAGCTATTGTTTTTACGCCATCGACGTGCAGGATAAAATCCTTCCATGGTACAACAGACGGTCACCAGGATTTGCACTTGCCAATGACTGAAAAAGTAAGTGGTTTCAGAATTGAGATGTGGAAGCTGTAATCTGAATTCCGTGATGCAAAGCTATTACTCTACAACCTTAGTGGGCCTTTTGATGGTGATAGGTTAAAATACCTTATATAAACTCGCTAAGCTCTGCGTTTCACGGATGCATATTTACATCTCGTTACCTTAGTACACGTTCTCAATATCAGTTTTCAGACCTATAAACATCTGATTATCCCGAACTTTGTCCTGCAATATTTAACTATATAGGGTGGTTTTCCCTCGACAATCCTTATTTCTTCCCTGTGCCTAACTTAGTAGAAAGGATGCCTGTGCCAGAATCACCTCGTCCCGTAGTACCTTTACCCCTGGCCTATCTATCTTTCTCCTACACTATCCCAAATACATGCGTCGACACACGGAGTCTACGCCAGGGACGATGCGACCGACTTCAAGGGAATTCAATCGCTTGTCCCCTGAATGAACTTCTTTCGTCCCCTTTTCCGAGAATGACGACAGTATCTAGGTCGACCCAGACGGTCGTGACCATGTCGCAGTAGATCCCGTACCAAAAAGGAAGACATTCAGCAAGTCCGAAGTCTCAGACAGTAATGACGGGCCAGCGGATGAAAATATCGACGGGAGTATATACTCCGACCGAGCACATGCTGATTTGAACACGATCCATTTAAATCGTGGTTCCCGGATGTCGCTGTAGACACCAAGAGCACGTACGCATTAAATATCCAAGAAGAAGCTCAGCGTGGAATGGTAAATGGGAAAAGTGGTCAGGGGAACGCAACTATCATTATCAATATGTTCCTCAACGATGCGTCCGCGGCTAAACGATTTGCTAACCGTTGGGCGACCCTACTCAGCACATCACCGCTCCTCTTGTTTGCACTTACAGAACTGGCTGAAAAAATTATGTATATCTGCCCTTGTTCACTTCTTGCTTCGTGATGCTTACTATCTCTTAGAAATAGGACTTGTATAACAAGTGGTCAACTCCGATCTCTCTCCCATGAGGTCTTTCGTATTTGTTCTCCTGAACTGATCCATGTCTCCAATACTTTGCAGCAGTATGGGGAGTTAGCAGCCAGATTGAGCATAGCAGATGACTCAAAACTGACGCAGGACGTAATAAAGCATGTAAGAACGGTTCTGGCGCAGGAAGCAGGAGGGTCAAATGTTGAGGGATGTCTGGGAATGCTGTAACGCCGAAGGCTATCGCCAGAATGATACTAGATATCACAGTGCAAAGACGTGGTGGAAAGGTTTTAAAGAATACCAATTGACCAAAAATATAAAATTATCAGAGAAAAGATGAGTTGATTCATTTTCTAAAGAGTGTGTTTAAAAAGCGAGTGGAAGGCAGGCTTTTATAGCCTGATCGGAAGGCAACGCATTACTAATGTAGACTACATCTGTGTCCCCTGCACCCGACAACTTACCACCGTCCTGACTGCGGATCCCAGCCCAGACCAGCCGGCCGCACTCGAGAGAGCATTGTCAACAATGTTTCCCGACACGCTTTCGATGCCAATACCCGCACATCTCGGGATCCGCTTCAGCGGTGTAGTGTTCAACCGCTGTGTGCGAGTCCCTCTTATGTGGACGCCGGACGACAAGAGGACGGGCTCCTTCAACAGCCCCTCTAACAAACCATTATGCACTGTTCTCGCTGAGGAAGGACCCGCACTACCTTGTGGCAAAAAAAAAAAGAATCCGGATATTCGCGTACCCTCAAATAGATGCCGCGTACCTTTTTATGACTAAATCATGCCTCCCCGTGTGCCCGAATTAAAAAAACACTAACTATGGGTTCGCCATACAAATATCAATGTGACTACGGATGCCCACTCCAAAGAACTGCCCTGGGCTCAGCCGGGATGATAATGATGAGGAATATGCCCACCAAATATCTAGCGATATCGACAGCGGCGTCCACATGCTCGCCAAAGCATTCTATACCATCACAGGTTTCCATGGAAGCTACATGCCAATCTCGAGGGACATCCTGTTCCTCCTACTAAAGACGGCTATGGGGCAGACCTGTGATGCTCCCTGGGCCAAGGAGCTTGACGTAAATACTCTGGCTATCGATGACGGCCAAGTAGACGGCCTGAGCATGCGGATCACAATGGCAGAATTGATCCTCTCCCCATCCAGGGGATGGAAATCTGTTCGTATTTGTGAAAATCGTACCCGGTCGCCCTCGCTCTTGATCATGGAGGGGGGGCAGTTGTAGCCTTAGGATTTAGTTACCATGTTGCCTGAGACACAGCCAGGGGCCAACGCGCGACGTAAATATATAACCAATGCAGCTACACGAGGTAACAAAAGCAGAACGATGGTCCCCAGATCAATACTGCCAATGTTGTGCCTAGCCTTGAGGGTATACCTCCTGCCAAGAAACTAAAAATTGCCGGGCATTTGGATAGAGCCATTGAGCGGTAGTATTGGGTTTTTTGCCAAGTTGTTGCGGAGGCAAGCGAAGTTCTGGGCTGTGTCAACCTTGAACTCGTAGAGCTCGTCTTTGATTGTCTTGATCTCTGCACGGAGCCTGTCCTCGGTATTCTTGATCTCCGCGCGGAGCTCGTCTTTGGTCGCCAAGTGCTTTATCTCCACGTGGACCTCCTCTTCAGTCTTCTTGATCTCCGCACGGAGGTCATCTCTGATATAGTTGATGTTTGCTTGGACTGCAGAGATCTCGCGAATGGACCGCTGATCTTGTTCGTTGTTTGAAGCCGTGTATTCGTCATAGGTAACGTGGCGAATAGGCAGGGAAACGGGTGCCATCGCGGTTGATGACACGGGCTGACGCGTGATGTTGGTGACAACGAAGGTTCGTGCGCACACTACCTAACCTACCTGGGTAAAACAGACCTGAACCGCTGGACAACAATGTCCCGGCCGGCACAGCACTTACCTGGTTGGGTGGACTCAGGCGGACCAATCCAGTACAACATACCCCACCCAGACCGACAAGTACCCTGCCAAGGCGAGTGATAGTGCAACCAACTGCCGAGGTTGATTTATGTCAGCGCAGCCAACATGACCGGTCGGTCATGTCTAGGCGCCAGGTTCTTGAACAGTCAATTCAAGACCGTAAATGCCGCTGGATCGAAACTTTGCTCACATGTCTGGACGATTGTCCCAAATCACAATAGCAGCGGCGGCAAAGAGCGCAGCGAAACGGATGCGGAACAACCCCAGCGTAAGCGCCTTCGATTGATCCGCACTGAAGCTCACGACGGCTCCGACGGCTGCGTCCAGGGCAGGGCTCCTGAGACACCTCCTCAAGCACTCGTGGTCGACGCCGGTGGCGATGCGATGCTCGGCAGGCGCGTGGATAGCTGTCAGGCCTGCCGTGAAGGGTGGTATGTGTTTACATAGACTGCAGTCGTTTGGAACGCCTTTATTGCTTGGCAACTCTGTTACAGAATCACGACAAGCGTTCCGTCGCTGTGCCGCCGTTTCAATCTTCTGATCCACCCTGCTGTCCGAACAGATGCTATCTCACATCCGCGTTTCTCATCATTCATTGTAGGTTTGCCGTGAATCATTGCGGATTAATTCTTGAGAAATCCTCTTATAGCTGTACCGTATTGTCACTGAATCTGCGTCCAAAGAAAGCACCACGCTATAATTGTGGTTCACGGTATCTATAAAATGAGCAATGTCCCCCCCCTTCACAGGCTTGACCCGGATGGCGACGTCTTGCTCGTGCTTTGAAGCCCTGAGTTGTTCTACTAAAGAAAGGCTTCAGCCACATTGTGTTTGTTTTTATTGTCTGGCAGAAGCGGGCTTGAAATGAGTGTTGTATTCCACAAACCTGCCCTGATAACGCATGATCCTTCCAAGGATCACACTCCTGCGGAATTATACAACTTGTTCCATGCGTGAAGGTGTAGAACCTTCAGCTTTGCAACTGCTCCTTTCTCTGCATATTTTTCTACTTGACACCCCTGATTATGGGATATCAAGAAACCGGCTTTGGCATCCGATCTCATCATACCTGTCATCAAAATGTCAGCCGCTATCTCTCCAGGAGGGGAATTGGAACAGTTCCAGGTCGGCGTTCAAGACGTTGCTGCTACAGTCTCTCTGGCAACCACTGTGTGGCAGTGGAGTGGTGGCGCCAAAGCCATTCAAAACATGCTATTACATCTTCCCAATTTGATCAGTACGACGGCGCCAGCGAAGCTTGGATTCGAGCTCAAAGACTTTCCATTGACATGTGCCTTATTAACCCCGCATGGCTTCTTTCCAAGTCGCAGCGGCAGTTCGAAGCCTCGTTTCGAAGATGATCCCAGGATTCAGCTCGTGTGCTTCACCTTGTGCGCACTGAGTCACTTGTTCGATGGTGAGCCGGCTATTCGCCTATTCATGCGTTGCATTGCTCCCGTCTTGTTGAACGATTCAAGCCACGGGATCAAGGAGGCGTTCGCTGCGCAGCTCATCGATAACGAGCGTCGAATCTTGACTGAAGGCACAACGTGCGGTCTTTCCGCCAGATTCGATGAAGCAATCGCCAACCTGAATCTCCCCCACGGTGCCGACCAACAGCGCAGCCCCAGGTCCGAGTTGCCATTTGTAGGGGGGCTTCTGAAGTGGCTGGTACAAAAGAGACGAACTCGCTATGTTACAAGAAGCGCCACAGTGGCAAGGGTCGCAGCCTGTCTACAGGAGGCGGGCTGGATCATTGGCCCTATTCGCACGTGGAGCGACCCTGATCACCCGCCTCGTTTTTTCGACGGCGTTACACTTGTTCTCGCAGGATCTGGCGAAACTGATGATTTGGCTCTACTCAACGACGACAACGATTTGATAGCTATGCAAGAAACTGGGCGCTATGTACACCACTATCGGAACGAAACAGTTTGCTCGATGCTGTATGTTGCAATGGCAGGACCCAGCGACCTCTATCCTGAGATGTTGCAGACCGAATTCAGCGATGTGCACGAGTCCATCAGAGGCCGGCTGACATTCACGTGGGATGTTGTTCGGAGAGGCGAAGAACGGCTAGGTCCAGAGCTGTTTGCAAGACTAAATTGGCGTACAGAGCGTACACATTCCCGTGCGCCCAAGTTGTCGAGACTGGCATCTCTCTTATTCGGGCCAAAAACTTCGGAAAAGGTTGCAGCATGCTTCAGACCTCTGGAAACACAGCTCCAAGCCATCCTCGATCACGACGCTTCCAAGTCAAAAGAGGTGCCTCTCGCAGTCAAGCGCCTCAACGCCATCACAGTCTGTATTCTGATCTCCATATCCGAGCTACTGGGAGGTAATTCGTATCCCTCCTTGCGTCACTCTACTAAGCTGGACTTGTCGAACCCCGTCGATTACGAACAGCGATCGGCCCTGAGTTGCCTCTCTGGGATCATTAGTGGCCTAGATGATGGGCTACGTATGTGTCTGGTGGTTGAACTTCTCTCCATATTTCATGGAGGGATGGATTTCAGCTTGTTATCTAGTGGCGTGTCAGACTACACTTGTATCGGGTTTCAGAGAGAGACCTACACTGTGCTTCCAACCTTGCTATACAATATGCAACCCAACGCCGAATCCCTGGGCTTCACCTGTGGAAATACCTTCCTTGCAAACATCACAGCATCAAGGGATGGGCGTGTCTACACCAGCCCTTCTGACTCATGGAGCAGCGTCGCTGTAAACATACCTGAAGGCGTATCGGATACGCTTGTCGCTTGCAACTCACCCTTCATCGCACCGCCCCGGTCCGCCCCGCCAGATGCCGCTTTATACCTCACGTTCGAGCGACCATACAATTTTTACGAGCCCCTCGGAAGGAATTTGCTACTTGCAGGCCGAATTGGGGGCGAGCTAACTGGAATGTCCAGCATCTACGATGTCCTGACGACTCTGGTTTCCAGTCTCCATAGTAAAGTACGCTGTCGAGGGGTACACCAGGGGCAAGCTCAAGCCCTGGTCATAAATGCCAGCAGCTGGGTTGCACAGGGCCATAAGCGACCGATGGATGCCTCTTACTGCTATGACACGTACATTCCCGTACGTGATGAACCTTACTGGACTCTGTTCTTGGCAGGACAGATTGCAGACTGTGGTGGAAGAATCTGCTTTGGTTGTTATGATTGCACTTTGGAACATGCTGGCCGACACCCCTCCAGTTATAAAATGCTGGAAGAGAATGAAATGGATTATCCACATGTATATATAGGCTTTCAATAGGGAACAGCCCTTGATAGTAGTTGGTACGTCTTTTAGGGGACACGTGGATATTGTACTTTGTAGGAGCATTTTTGGTTTGAGTTCTAGTTTGATATGATGTAAATGTATTCCAGTTTTGAGCCCAGGATTTTGGAATAGTTCTCACGCGTATCAAAGCTCAAGTGGATAAACACTTGTATGGCTCATCACTTTGGAAGACCTAGCGCTGTTTTTCGATACAGCGTGCAAGTAGTACCGGTGGTTATTTTG
Organism: Diaporthe sp. PMI_573; assembly: GCA_021399435.1. Classification (NCBI taxonomy): domain Eukaryota; kingdom Fungi; phylum Ascomycota; class Sordariomycetes; order Diaporthales; family Diaporthaceae; genus Diaporthe; species Diaporthe sp. PMI_573. The sequence continues at coordinate 68,352 of JAJTUP010000085.1, read as the reverse complement.
GAGTGATGTGATTGCTCCTGTGGTAGGCTGAGCCTCATTTACGGCAATATTTCGCCTGAAAAATGCTCTGGTAAAGCCTCGAATCCTTGACCGGCTGCTTGAAACCCGTGATCAGCCGGACCGCTTCAGATTCCCAGATCCGTCCCCCTTTCATGACACATACCGGAAGTCGCTGTCTCGCAAGCACTTTTCTTAGACCTCAGGTCGGGCGAGCACATACTCACGCCCATCTTCGAACCGCCACCAGCCCTCCAGTAGCCCAAATAACCTAGTCCAACCAGAACAAGCGCGGAATGAACTCCACGATGACGACGAACTAGTAGGCACGGAGGAGCTTGTTGACGTTCGCAATGGAACACAGCAGGTTTTCGTTGGCGTGGATGCTGTTCGTGGACAGCACCGCGTCGAACTGTCCATGATAATGCGCCGGTCGCTCCTTATGCATTCATACTATGCTGGAATGCGCTTCGCTGCGGGAACTAGAGAGGACAAGATATCAATGAACGTATATACGATCTGCCAACACTTCTCAAAGTAGGATAACGGCTGCGTGCCAGGTCAACCAACAGCGTCTGTCATCAGCCGGACGATTGACGAAGTGCCCCTGGAATCCAATCAGGACCTAAAGCCTCTTGTATGCCGAATCATCTCTGTTCAGATCCACAGTGAGGGTACTTGCGTCGGATCAAGGGTCAGGTGATTGAGAGAATATGTGTAGCGAAGGTAACAATGGGGCAAAGTAAGAGCACGCCGCCACAGCACAGGACAGCCTTAGTCGCTGTATCAAGCCTCGACGAGGCTAGCGTTTCTTAACCTTGGCGTCAATTTCTCCCCCTTTGGTCTCTTCTCTTCTTTTTTTGCGCGGGGGGGCGGGGGGCGGGGCCGTTGGTGAGGGCGTGGTTGAGGCCTCTTTCTGCGCCTGCAGCGAGAAATGGTGGGTTGTACAGGCACTGATCAAAATAAGACATTATTTCGGGAACCTCTACGGCCTCACAGATTGACAATAACCTGAAAAGAGCGCCAAGTCTTGTCTCAAAGACAGGCGAGTGTCCGTACCTAAGTCTGTCCCTCACATTTTACTTGTTCGCTGTTCGGTCCTCCTACAGAGGCTTTATGACCATGTCTCATTCAGATCTGACGGAGCTGCCTGTGTGGTACCTGGTAAGGCAAGGAAATCAGGCAGTGGGACGTGAGAATGCCCGAGTATTAGAGCTGCTTTGGGGGCGGGGCCAAGTGCATGTAAGAGAGTGGCAGACATGGACCAGCAGATGAGACTATATTGTGTCACAGGACCGCATGTCGCATCCATTTAAAGGAGCTGACGGCGCCTCTAAGGCACCAACAAAGGTGCCCTGCCTGCTTTCTTGCTTATAAAATCCAGGTCTGGTCGGCGTTGTCTGGAACCGATAACCTTTTCCCCGAATATTCTACCCCCGGAATCGATCGTACCTAATGTCCTACTAGGTCATCAACTGTTATGAACCGTAGTGCCTTCTCTGAGACGACGAGTAGTGTATAACCATACGATACCCCACAAATCCCTCAAACTCTTTGTTGAATCAATCTGGACACTCACTCAATAGGCATCAATAACCCTGGACTTTACTATACCTCCGGATATAGAGACTATTCAAGAGTTCAAGAACGAGTAAATGGCGTCGGCTACGGATACTCCATGTTTTTCTCCGGACGGCGGGATAATGTCCGGCTACACCCCTTGCAACTCGACCACAGGTGGTGTAGCAAGCGCTTGTTGTGATTCAGCAAGCTCGGTGTGCACTACAACTGGGTTTTGTTTTGGAGCGGTTGGCTATATGTATCGCGGAGGCTGTACAGACCGGACTTGGACGTCGTCGGCGTGCCCGGGTCGATGTCTGCAAGGTAATTTCTCATCTTTCCGTCATTTCTGTTCACTTTTTGCCCCTTTGTGGATTGACGATGACCTGAACCTTGAATCAACCTCCAGTCCGAACTGAATCATTTGTCAACCTCTACCATTGTGACACGCGTGGGCTTTATGATTCCACGAGTACCTATTGCTGCGGTACCGACCGTCCTTGTTGTGATCAGAACTTCACGATCACCCCGGGATTTCCATTTGCCGCATTTGTGTCTCAAAACACTTCAGGTCTGTCTGCCCACTCCACGCTGTTCTGTGCCTGCATTAAAACCCAGACAGACTCCTCGTCAACGTCCCTGCCCGACCCGTCAACGTCCCTGCCCGACCCGTCAACGTCCCTGCCCGACCCGTCAACGTCTCTGCCCAGCCCGTCAACGTCTCTGGCCGTCCCGTCAACGTCCCCGTTCTGCTCGTCAACCTCACCGTCTTTCCCGGCAACGTCCCTGCCCGGCCCAACAATGGGCGTAGCTGTTGGGATACCACTGACCGCATTATTACTTGTTGTTGGCGTGATCTGGGCCCTCAGAGAAAGACGATGGAGACTTAAATACCAGCAGATGCAAAGGCACGAGCTCAGAAAAGAGCATGAGCATCAACCGCCTAGCTTTGAGCCTAGCGGATCAGGTATTTCTGAGGTTTCGGCAATCCGAAGACCAGCCGAGTTGGAGTCGAGGGATCACTGGTAGTCGTATGAGCTTTTTCTTCCTAACTTTGTGATGATATCATGCCGAATGTGTACACCTAAGTCGAGGATCTTTTTCTCATTGAGGATAATTTGGGTTGGACAAGGGCAGTGACTTTCTTAGAGCAACCGTATACTCTTGAGATTTCCAAGATATCCAGCTTGGGTGTCTGACCTGGTGAGAAGCTGGACCCAGGCCCCGCTGGGAACTAAAGGAGGTCCTCAGATCTCCTCCTTGGCTTGTATGAGCTGTGGAGCATCTGTCTGCCGGCATGGCTTGCTTGCCGTAGTTTTCCGGCGGCGTTTTTTAAGAACAATTAAAGGGGAAGAAAGATGAGCAAGTCAGCTGCCGACCTTTGGGAGCTATACTCGGGAATCATTGCTTCTTTAAGCACAACCTTCCTTCCTGTAGGCCCCCTGTGGCGACAAAAAAGAAGTCCAAATTAAGACCACGTTTGCATTGAAAATGTCTTTGAGCGTTTACCAATGTGTGAAAGATTGCCTGTACTATTAGAGCAAATATACGGATTAAAAATGAAACCACCCTCAAAAAATGAAACCATTTATTCGAGTTTGCATTGAAATACGTTTAGAAGAGTGATTCTCGACATATTTTGACCGCATGAGCAAGTTTCTCAATGACGGCGAGATGGTCACTGTCACAGTTACGTTTTACTACGAGCCTGTGGATGCTGGCAAGTCTGGAAGGGAAGGGGGCGACAGCCAACCAGGAAGCAGACTTGGAAGCCAGAACTGCTGAGTTAGGTCGTAGCGCATGCATCAGGAAGGCTTACTTTCTCATGCGTTGTCCTGGTAGGCCATGAACAAAAGGAGATCACTGCTGGCAGAACAAGGGCAAACATTACCGTCTCCTACCATACCACATAAGGATGCTCGCCGATTACGTCTACATTAGGCTAGCAGGCCCTTGAATGGGCATGATGATGTACCAGAGTCATTCCGTCGACTTGTCCTAGACGATTACCGCGAGCGGGAAGACAGGGAGCGTAAAGAATCGGAAAGGTCGCGACAACGCAAGCGGAGGCGGCGTGATTCAGACCACTCATCGTCCGACGAATTGGTTGTGCGATGTTTTCGGTATGCAAACAGCCCTGCCAAATCTCCCGTGATGGTGTTTCCGTCGCCTCCCTTGCTAGAGTTGAATATGCCTAGGGAAGATGCCGTCACGGCTTACAGTACCTGGCAGCAGTGCCAAGTTAGCACCACCGAGCAGAAGGAGCACTATAATACGTTCCTGGAACTGACCTTGGCGCATTGTTATGACTTGGACATACTGGCAGCCAATCAGGAACAGATGTATCAGCTCTACATACGGTATGGGATACCTGCAGGCGTTGCCTGGCGCTATGTACCTCAATATTTCACTCGCGAACCTTCTTTGCCAAAGGAATCATACTCAAAAATAATCCTATAGGTGCTACCGCTCAACTCCGGCCCTTGCCTGGCAGAACTGTTATAAATGTGCAGTTCATTCATGTTCCTTGCCGTCGGCAGGGCCGCCCGGACGTTTCTCGAGGTGATGCATGTCTGGGCTGGCACCAAGTCCTTCACGATTGCTCGAATGCGACCACCTCCATCCGGTGCACGACGGAGCTCATCGCCGAGAATGTCCGTCCCAAGATCGAGTCCCGACGTTTTCGCCACGCCGCGGAGCGTCAATCAGCCGGACCTCGAAGACGACCTTGTCGGCGGTCCTCGTCATGCTAGCTGTCACTCCGCCCGTGGCTGTGAGGTCCAGGAGACCCGTCATCAAGCGCGCCTCTTGGTCCCCGACTGACTTTGAAACTTCTCCCGTAATGCCTGGACCTTGTTGTTCCAGTCTTTGATCAGACCATTGTGTACTATGTTCCCTGCAGGCTCCAAAGTGTTCTCCCTTCTTATGAGGTAGTGCAACTCGCCGTGCTTGACTTTTTCTCCAACGATTTCAGAATCCGTCAATGATACAGCGTTATGTGGAGAATTCGTTGGACAAGCTTTCCCCTTGATCCAATAATAACCGTCCACCGCCAATGAAATACAAACCTTCTCCCGTAGAGCTCAGCAAGTATTGGAGGGAGCGGGTACAGGTTGGTTTCGCCAGCAAGGCTATTGCGAGGTTGGGGAGGCATGGAAAGCCAAATGGAGACAGGGCTATCGTTGTTGGGAACCGGAATGACTCCGCCGTCATGGCAGCAAACTGGCCGGAAACTAAGCCTTTCTTATTGACCATGACCTTCAAATTTCAATTCACACTTTTCTGTCACGATCAATCATGATTGCAGCCACTGAATACGCTACTACCCAAAATTGAATGTCCATCAACAACAATAGCCTTAAGCTTAAGCTCCGACCTATGAAACATTGCACACATCAGAACCATCTGTTTCTGTGATGGAGGACCTGACTTACCGTCGAAACTTTTCTTCACGCAGACTTGTTGGGCTTTCCGCACGGTTCATTTCGCATTGTATCCCATCGACGGATCGCGTCGAGAGACTGTTTTGGTCTCCGCCGTATGTCTGACTACCCGACTATCACTCTTGAGCTTCTTGTTAAGAGCTGGTCTCCCTAATATCCAGTCCAGTGTTAGCATAGGTGTCAAAGTGTAATCTTTCTCCTACGCGGTCCCTTTATACTTTATACGTTAAATAACATCAAGAAGATCTCACACGCGTGCAGCTCCAGTACGAGTTTCGTCACTCGCTTACTTCCCCGCGTAGCTGCCGTCAATGACAGACATTTCGGACTCGATATCGGGGGGGATTGAGATTGGCTGGCGAAACGGTATGCAGGCTGTCTGCTACTGGCGAGATTATGACTGCTGAGAGCCTCTCCAACTCATCATTATTGGGTTCTATACCTTTGGCCACCGTATGCCGGGGAATGAAATTCCCTCCGGAGACCGGTAACGTCCCCGGCCCGGCTTCCGCCCCCCCCCTGATTCCGCCCCCTTCCCTCACGACCGCCCCCTTCGCCTCGTCGCCGACGACGCCGCCACCACGATAGTTGACCTCGCTTCCGATGGTGTTTCCGACTCTTCTGAAGCGTCGCTTTCTTCTGATACCACCCCCGCTTCAATCTGAGTCCTCCGAATGGCCTCGATATCGGCGAAAAGTTCATTCGGGTCAAGTTGAACCTTCTTCCTTCGGACTACCCTACTGGCTTCAATCTGGGCTTCCAACTCTCGGGCTTTTTGTGAGGACATCGTCAGATCGACGTCTATCTGGTCCCAACTTTTGAGGATTTTCCTGAAGAGGAGTCGTGATGTGGGGCTGAGATTCTTCTGACGGGCATACCGAGCCACCATACCCCTTAGGTCTTGAGATCGCTTAGGGGTCGCAAAAATGGTCCCTCGAGGCCGACAAAAACACTTATCAGTGCAGAAATGGCTGCTGGAGCTATTGGTACCGCCAGATTCCAACGATCTCGCTTCCTTCTCGCGATTATCGGCGATAAAGTGGCTTCCGAGTGCCCTATGCTTAGACACTGGCCAGAGACCAGTCGCCCGCCAGCCAGAACGTATATTTGCTTCCGTCAAAGTGTCAATTCGAGCCTTGTGATAGCAATAAAGAAACCGTTTCTTTGCCACGACTGTTGACGAATCGTGCCCTCCCTGGTGATCGAGATGCTTCTTAAATGCGAGCTTTAGAGGGCCGAAGATCGCCACATCGAGCGGTTGCAGCATATGCGAAGTATGGGCGGGCAAAAAAACGATATACACCTTATTCGAGAAGCATTCCCACATAAACTCGACCGTTGTATGTGTATGGTGCCCATCGATCACGAGAAGGCGCCATTCTAATGGGTCCTCTGGTACTGTTTGAGGAAGGAAGACCTTCCGAAGCCAGTGGATAGCGATAGGTTCCTCCATCCACCCCTTCTTCGTCGCCGTGAACTGCCAGCCCTCGTGATCTTCAAGGGCGATAGGAAACCACTGCTGCTGAATGCTGAGTCCCTTAAAAATAACGAGTGGGACGAGGAACTTGCCCGTGGCGGAGATACACTCAAGGAAGAAGGTCCACGCTCTCGAATTAAAGTCCTTCTGAAGAAGCTGGCTTCCTTCCGAATAGCCGATTGTAAGCGCCTTCTCGGACTTGCCCTCCATCAGCCCGCCCTCGTCGGCATTCCATCGGTTGGCCGGCTTAATTGCCTTCACGATAGGCAACTGCATGAAGTCAAACCACGACCCAACGTTCTTTTTGGTAGCTGCCCTTAGCCGTTTAGCCTCAACGCGCTGGTACTTACGGCTTTGGAGGATAGGGTAACGAAGGAGGAAGGCCCTCAGCCACTTCCTTCCGAGAGGAGCAACCTCCTTCCCCGACGAGGCCATTCGGGCTGCCAGAGCCCTCGTTTCCCAGCGAGTTAACGCATGGCCCAAGCTGCTTTGGTTGATAAGGAATAGGGCCAATCGATCCTCCTGATCATCAGAAAGAGGCCTCTGAGGTTCGTGAGAAACGCGCTGACTTTGCGCGCCGGCGAGGCGATCGCGAAGTGTGGAACGGGGGATATGCCAGGTCCTGCAAGCCTGCTTGACGGGCATTCCATCCCTGCACGCAACAAGGGCGTCATGGATCTCGGCTTCCCCATAGGGCTTCATGATGACTAGGTTGATGCTTGGAAGAAGTTTGGTGACCAGAAAAAATTCTCTCGGAAAGATATGGTTGAGTTTATATAGGGTGGGGGCAGACGCGTACACGCGTGAACGCGGATGTGGGGGGGGCGGAATCAGGGGGGGGGCGGAAGCCGGGCCGGGGACGTTAGTCACATGGATTCGAACCGATATCTCTTTCCGTGACAAGGAAATACTCTACCAATTGAGTTACTAATTCTAGGAGACAAGAGATTCGAATTCTTAAAAGCGATAGCTATTAACTTTACAGCTCGACCCTCCTTACCAATAAAGGAACCAGCACCTGCGTTGAGAGAATAGGGCAACGTCGGAGATTGACACACCACGAAGTAGCTGTTAGATGGTGGTTTCCGACTTTGTTAGTTCGTAATTGCCTAAAAGGATACATGTAAACCATATAGATTGCAAATGTGTACGTGTTCTCAGAGAAGAAACCTGAACTAGTGGTGGTATTCTATAGGAGGTGCGTAATTCAACTGCTCATACTAGAGTGGGCTGAACTGCTTGCGCTGGAAGGCGCCCCACGCTAGCAACGAAGCCGTAAGAAGCCAATACCGGAGAACCTCTAGTGAACTCTAGTGAACTCTTGTAAGCCATTGTCGTGGCTATCCTTGCAAAATACCGTTCTGAGTTACACCTAGTTCTTTCTGAGGCTACTCCTTTCCGCTTCCGTGTTGCAAAGTCTCCGGGTTGTGCGAGACCTTGTGCCCGTGCTGATCCGTGAAAGTAACCTGCAGAGGGTTAGTTAACACGTGGAACATCACTGGAGATTTTTTTTTGGGGGGGCCGGTCCGGTTCACCTTGGGTGGATTCTTTACTGCTGCTTCGCGAGCATCTTGTTCGGTAACATCAACTCTTTCCACTTGTCCTTCCCGTTTACCGCCTCGAAAATTAGTCCAGACGTGATCCCCTTCTTTGATTGCTTGCGAGTTCTTGTCTCGGACTTGACGCGACATTTTCTTGTCACTAGGTCGGGTGAAGTCAAGAATTATTACAACGGTTAGTTCATCAGATAATACGCATGAGCCGTGTCATAGGTCTCTTTAAGTATAACTTGATTCCCTCGGAGCGATCGTCATGACGATTTTCGTTGGCTCTAATGTTTACGTCACGCTGTCGCAATATTGATCTGGTGATTCGCTAGCATGTGAATACTTTATCAACACGTAAGTATTCGTGCAAAAGGCTATCAGCTAGGGGAAGTGTGTTGGGAAGGCTTTGAAGCTCCTCGCAAGTGTCGTGCTGCGATGCGCCAAGTGAACGCAGTTCCCTCGCTCAGGTTCGATCAGGCTTAGGGGGACAGCAACGGGTCTGGAACGCCGGCACTGAGGCAATCGACCCCGGCGTTTGCATTGCAGGAGGCTTACCAACCCTGATGCTGGTTCTCACCTGGGCTGAGTATATATGGATGGGAAGCATCTTGTCAATTAACTCAAAATCAGAATTAAGATGTCGGTAGGTGCAAATGCTCCGGAAGATTGGCCCGTGGCACGGAGTGTTTCCGTAAACACACAACGCTTAGCAATCTCGACAAGGATAAAATCTTCAGCAATCTACGGAGTAAAGTACGCAAGGATGCTTTAATGTTAATTGGTGCCTGTTCACGTGCTGATCCATTCTTAACAAAGCCAGTTCGTACCAAGTTAACATTTAGATATCCTTATGTAGGTACTGGAGGAGCTTAATGGCAAGATGTCATGTTTGATAATGGTACCAAGATTCCACTGTCGATCCTACGTCACAGCGTGCCTTAGATCGAAGCTGTCGCTACATATGTTCAGACCTGCGAACGCGATGCGCCTCCTCTTCCTTACTAGTACTACCAGATTCTCAACATGCATTACTCAAGAGAATTCGCTCGCGGATGCGCGAGCAATGCCCCAGTCCCGCAAAGGGCGAGGGACCATTCGTATGTACCATGTCTGATTGGCCCCGGAGAAGGTCCCGGGCGGAGTGGCGAGGCTGATAAAGATGCCGATGAGATCAACCCACCTAGCAACCGGAAAATCGAGGGCTGCAATGGATAATGATCTCGTGGAGGGTGTATGATAAAGACACGAACTGCTTCCAGTTGATATCATTGTAGATCATATTCGGGGTGCGGTCCCACAAAGAGGGAGGCGAGGGACCGGCCCATCTGATTGGTCTCGGACTCTGTTCCCGAATGGAGGCTGATTGGGCGAAAGGCGCGATGAGATATACTCCGTACACCGTCTGGAACATGTACCTATGCCCCTAGCCCACTTACTGAATTTCGACTAGTCCATGCAGCGGATGCGCGTAACGTGTGTCTCGACCGTTGACGTAGCCTGGAAATATACAATGCATTTGTTGCACATCTTGGCCCATACCTGCCCATCTTCAACACGTCCTCCTGTTGTCATTCATAATCAAAATCCCCCAGGTTCCATTAGGGTTGCGTTGTGCAAAGGACCCGGTCGAGGCAAAACATCCCTGAAAAGCTAATCATACCCAACGGAACATGCGCCGGATGTCTGGCCAATGGGCAAGCAGGCTGGGTTGTGACAGCCTAATCCTCGATTTCTCATACCAGCCCGAGATTTTCGCACTGGGGGGCCCGGTGGCTGCTCGGTAGCTCGGTGGGGCCGTGGCAAAAAGTCCAAGATCTCGATGGAGCAGACCAAAGCCCAGTGGAACAGGGGAAACGACAGGCCGCAGAGGCCGCGGGCCACAAGCATCGAATTGCCCTCTCCACCAAGCTCGACCCTTTCAGCAGGCCCTACCTTTGCAGGCCTCCTCCTTTCCTGTACGGTGTCCGGCGCAGCAGGTATTTCCACGTGGAGACGACGGACTGCATCCATAATCACTGTTCGACAACTACTGTAGTCCAGGAATAATTCACAACTCTTTTAAGCTGATATAACAAATATAAACGCAACAAGTAGGAGCGTAATTTTGATTCGTTGTGGTCAAAACCGGGCGCATAGGCGTCTTTTCAACCACCAGAAAGTCTACAGTTTGGAGCATAAACAGCTTCCTCTTTTCAAACACTCTTCAAGTTTCTTAGTGCGCCCCACACAGTGCTAAGTTTGTAAATTTAGCACTGTGTACACCCAGAGTTATGGACGAGTGACTTAGTTCATGCAGCTGTGTTCAAAACGCCTGCTACGTGATGTCATCAGACTTATGTAATAAGTCCTTGGAATATAATCACGAAAAGAACACTGTAGAATCTATTAGAGTAATCTGCTCCCCCAGGCCCAGCTTATGTCACGCTATGAGGAAAAATAATAAGGTTAATAGGAAGTAATGTTTGCAATTGCGCTCCTAAAGTTTTCCAGGATTACCCATACAGATTTGTGAACCAACATACATAGCCTTTAGTAGATCCGATACAGAGCATTGAGTCTTTGACAGCTGATACCGTTGGTCTGTATTCTGGAGGGAGCCAAATAATTCTCTTGTTGCCTCTGACAATCCAGGTCTTGTTATAGCTCAGGCCGATTCTGTCAATAACTAGCTGTGCTGTTGATTCCCTAGGGGTGGGTGCTTCACTCGCTAGAGAACCTGGGAGTAAGTCGATTATTCCAAAATCAGTAACCAGTTGTGTACTGGGTAATGGGTTAAACGTGAGACTTTGAGTAAAGCCCTCGAGCGTCTGCTTCTGGGCGCCCGTGGCCACGTCCCAGAGCCGGACCGTCTTGTCCCAAGACCCCGATGCCAGCGTCTGGCCGTCGGGCAAGAAGGCTACGTCATCAGACCCCGATGCCAGCGTCTGGCCGTCGGGCGAGAAGGCTACTGAGCTAACCCAGCGATCATGGCCCTCGAGCATCTGCTTCTGGGCGCCTGTGGCCACGTCCCAGAGCCGGACCGTCTCGTCATCAGACCCTGATGCCAGCGTCTGGCCGTCGGGCGAGAAGGCTACTGAGCTAACCCGGCCATCATGGCCCTCGAGCGTCTGCTTCTGGGCGCCCGTGGCCACGTCCCAGAGCCGGACCGTCTCGTCCCAAGACCCCGATGCCAGTGTCTGGCCGTCGGGCGAGAAGGCTACTGAGCTAACCTGGCGATCATGGCCCTCAAGCATCTGCTTCTGGGCGCCCGTGGCCACGTCCCAGAGCCGGACCGTCTTGTCATCAGACCCCGATGCCAGCGTCTGGCCGTCGGGCGAGAAGGCTACTGAGCTAACCCAGCCATCATGGCCCTCGAGTATCTGCTTCTGGGCGCCCGTGGCCACATCCCAGAGCCGGACCGTCTTGTCATAAGACCACGATGCTAGCATCTGGCCGTCGGGCGTGAAGGCTACGTCATCAGACCCCGATGCCAGCGTCTGGCCGTCGGGCGAGAAGGCTACTGAGCTAACCCGGCCATCATGGCCCTCGAGCATCTGCTTCTGGGCGCCCGTGGCCACGTCCCAGAGCCGGACCGTCTCGTCATCAGACCCTGATGCCAGCGTCTGGCCGTCGGGCGAGAAGGCTACTGAGCTAACCCGGCCATCATGGCCCTCGAGCGTCTGCTTCTGGGCGCCCGTGGCCACGTCCCAGAGCCGGACCGTGTCATCAGACCCTGATGCCAGCGTCTGGCCGTCGGGCGAGAAGGCTACTGAGCTAACCCAGCGATCATGGCCCTCGAGCATCTGCTTCTGGGCGCCCGTGGCCACGTCCCAGAGCCGGACCGTCTTGTCATCAGACCCCGATGCCAGCGTCTGGCCGTCGGGCGAGAAGGCTACTGAGAAAACCCAGCGATCATGGCCCTCGAGCATCTGCTTCTGGGCGCCCGTGGCCACGTCCCAGAGCCGGACCGTCTTGTCCCAAGACCCCGATGCCAGCGTCTGGCCGTCGGGCGAGAAGGCTACTGAGAAAACCAAGTGATCATGGCCCTCGAGCATCTGCTTCTGGGCGCCCGTGGCCACGTCCCAGAGCCGGACCGTCTTGTCATCAGACCCCGATGCCAGCGTCTGGCCGTCGGGCGAGAAGGCTACTGAGCGAACCCAGCCATCATGGCCCTCGAGCGTTTGCTGGTGTGAGTCCCAGTGAGACTTTACGCCTTGAACAGTAGAGAGGCTCGGCAGCCGTTGCTCCCAAAACCTTTGTCGTACTCGGCTTTGGACGGGAGAGAATAAAAGCAGAGTGCTGTATGTCTGGAGAGGCGCGTGTTCAATGATTGATCCAAAGCTCGAGATAATCCTAGAAGCATCCTTGAGGAAGTCACCCAGCTCTGAGTTCGTCTTGGGAAAGTGTCATACAAGTTAGCCAAAGAATGCTTTCAGATCGAGACTGTACTGACCTCTATCATCTCACGGAGCTCCCTTAGCGCTAGGGCGCCATCTGAAAGCCTTCCCAGAAGTGAGAGAGCCTCGAGCCAGTTAAGAAAGTGCTCGTAGAGAAACGCAATAACGTCATCATGCATCGCTCGTCCGCTGCGCTGCAAGTGGTAAACCCAGTAGAGGCAGGCATACCGGAGGTCTGCAGGGATGTTGCCATCTATGTCCTTTTGGTCGATGTCGTCTCTGGACGCACCCAGCTTTTGAATGTCGCAAATGTCCTGTTTCAGTCCCTTTTGCATGCGCTGAATGCATTTTGTCGCTAGCATAGCGTGTGTTTCTTCGGCGTTTAGTCGGTAACCGGTAGACCCAGAGTCTTCTTGGCTGAGAAGGAAGTCGCTGAATGACTTATGGAGGAGTCGTATGGGGGAAACAAGATTCTTAGGAGCGTTCAGGACCGCATGCAGATTTCGTAGCCGCAAGTTGACTCGACGTGTTGGTATGCTGAGGAGGGATGCGATTGCTTGGCGGGAGAGAGGAGTAGCGACGAGGACAACAGCCCCTAGGACATCGAAAAATTCCGCCCGATGATTTTCAGCCAATGGTTTTGGTTTCTCAAGCGTGTTGTAGCTGCCGAACAGCACATAGTGTAGGATTGGCTGATAGATCTGATCTAGTTGAGGTGCGTTGCTGTCGCATTGCTGAAGCCAGAGATCCAATTGCTCCATTGGATCCTCCCTTTCCTCATCGATGAAGCGACACAGAGTTGCTGCATAAATAAACAGAGGTGAGGGAGTTGTTGATAAATCTATTAGGCGAGTTAGTTGCCCATGTTCTGGCCAGGCCTCCCGTATATCCCACTTCATTCTAATGCTGGTGAATCTCTGATTGAGAAAGGTAGCAATATCAGTTCGCGTTTCCTCTCGGCGCTCCTCTGTGAGGTCCAGATTTCGATAGCAAATCTCCCGGCGAGCATCCACAATGTCAGGGGTAGCCCTGCTTGTGAGCAATACGCGCAAGCATACCGTATTAACAGTACAGAGCTTAGATGCCAGGGCCAGAACCTGTGAGAGGTGTTCAGGGCGCTCACACTCGTCCAATGCGTCGATAACGATCACCTTTGGCAGTTGGCGTGTGTCGGTAGAGGGAAGACCTGTCATAGGGAGCCATAGGAGCTTTTCGAATTGGAATTCAAGAGCCTTCTTTTCTACTGCCTCTTGACCAAGATTGTCAAGGGATTTCCGAAGACAGCCCTTGAAGGAAGGATCCGCCTCAGCCAGCTGCATGGCAAGGGTGGGAAACAGTCGGCTGGTGTCATTGCGGCCCTGCTCCCCCCTCTTGAAGAAGTAGCCAGCAGCCAGTCGCTTTTTACCGTGAAAAGCATCGGCCACAGTGCGTGCGATGGTGGACTTGCCGGTCCCTGCAGGGCCCCCAAGCCAAAAGAGAGGTTCGGCGGACGGGTTATCTGCCCATTGGGTGATTGTTTGCTGGATGCGAATTCGAGTGCCCTCATCGCACTTTGGGCTGCCTTGAACGTCTGCACTGTCGTATCGCGCTTCGTGAACGATAGGAAGGTCTATGGGGCGATCCTCGAGAATTCGGCTATCTGATTGTTAGCGCAAGCCTGCGAATTTGGAAGACAAGACGTGCTTTGTGCGTATGTTTTCAGCGAGCTGCTGAGATGAAATGTCTCTGTGCTGTGTAGAAATCTGCAGCTGCTCCCTTCCAACTGATAGTAAGGCGCGTAGGATTCCACCTTGTTCTTCTGCTGCCCTATGAATGTTTCCTAGTCTGTTCCGGGAAGCAATGGTGTTCATCATGTTTGATTCACCTTGCACAATCTGTTCCTTTTCCTGAATCTTGGAAACCATTCCTGCCCAATCATCAAGGCGGATCGCATCTCGACTCGCTTTAGCAAGCCAACTCTGATAGAATCGTCGAACGGTCTTGATCTGGAATTCGAGGATGTGCTGGTATAGGTCGATGAGATGGCTCTCAAACTCCTCCATTGAACCCCGAGTCTCAAGATTCTCGGGCCAAAGGAGATGTTCAAGCTCGACGTAGAAGCGGATGCGAGAGGTAACATATGTCAATCCGTCACTGTTAGCTTGCTCTGCTGCACTCTGGTTTGTGAAGACCGGGAGGAGAACACAGACGCCGGCCCAGGCAAGGGATGCCTCAGGGGACACCTTGACAGCCTCGTCAACAAGGCCCTTCACATTTTTGATAAAGTGAGCTGCTTGTGAGACCTGGTCCCTTAGAACAAAGTTGTGGCCGAATACAGTATATTCGATCTGCTTCTCCTCGGCTCGGCGTATGCCATTGTCGGTGATCTTCTTGAGTTGGGCCTGGCGGGTATCGGGGTCGGTGCTGATGCGGTTTTTAGCAAGGCCTAAGGTCTCAACCTGGCCGGTTGTATCCTGTGAAGCAGTGGTGCCGGTGGCTGGGAGACTGTCAGATGAAATATACAAGATAGGGCTATAATAAAGATATACCATCTTTTGGTAGCTCCTTTGAAAGCAGTTTCTCATATTGGTCCACCAGTGGCCTGTCCTTCTCGCAGAGACCCTCGTAGGCACGGGTCCATAGCGACCACCCGGCGTCACGTCGTAATGTTGTCGTTTGAGGGGACGGCGGGGCGGGAGGCACTGTTGAACTCGGAGCTTGATCGGGCGTGGCAGAGGCGATCGATCCGGCAGCTTGAGGTTGCTCCGTCCTAGAGTGTGGGGTCCCTAGATGGTTGGGAGACGGCGAGCTTTGGGACACATCAGCGACTGAGGAGCTGGCACCTTCAGGTGGCACAGGTGTCTGAGCACGTCGCCCATCACTGGCATTGCTGTTTCTGTGTCGCAAGGAGTCCTTTAGGCGCTTGATGAGATTCGAAGATGCCATAACGTCAACAAGCCTTTCAGGGCTGAAAGTGGTTGATGGATCCTGAAGGCAGTTTTTGCGTGTGGTTGTTACAGCTGAACTGGGGATGCCTCATCTTGAGGGGTTGGCGAGGGCATGGCCATGCATGGCCATGCAGGCTGACTGCATAGCAGCGCCTGCTGGGCCAATCACACGCGTCACAAGCTGGCCATGGATGTGTAACAACATTATGGTCGTAACTCAATGCTTCTGTTCTTTGTCAAGATATCGATGTCTTCCATTTCCAAGTGAAGTCGTTGTTGGTAACTAGAGGCTGAGTGGCAACTCCAACATCCACAGCCCTAATCGAACTCATGGGCATGTCGCAACGCCGTAGCTCGAATAAATGCAGTAGTCCAGCAAACCTAAACTATGAGGGTGGATTCGCTCGGAATAATATTCAGCCGCTCCCTGCCACGTCATGCCGCTTCCTGGAGCACGTGATTGCTGCCTGGTTTCGTCGTTGTCACCTACTTACTACGACTTGTAGCCTTTGATAATGGCACCCAGATTGTCCAAGATCCAGCGGAATGAGCTTCAAAGCATCATTGTTAGCAAGTTGAAGAGCCAGGAAGCTATAACCGACGACGAGATAGCCCGCGCCGTCGGCGGCTGTACCACGCGAACCGTCCGTAAAGCGCGATCAAACATCCTCCAATACGGCACGATTGATGTCCCATATATGGCTAAGGGCCGACCTAGATCATTGACTGAGAACATGTGGCTTGCTTTGAAGAATCAGCTTGAAAACAATCCTTGCATGGGTCAGCAAGATATGGCTGGTTTTCTCTATAAGCAATACCACATTAAGTTATCTCGACACGCTATCGGTAGAGCGTTAAAACGAGCCGGCTGGACAAAGAAGGTCACCCAAAATGTTGCTAAGGAACGTAACCAAGACCTACGCGACGATTATATCGAGCGGCGATCGCATTATAGGCCTGACCAAATGATCTTCGTTGACGAAAGCGGAAGCGATCGCGGTCTTGCCATCCTGGGACGAGGTTATGCCCCAAAAGGCGTAACTCCGGTGCAGATCAAGCGCTTCCACCGTGGGAAGAGAGTCCAGGTGCTGCCGGCATACACCGTTGATGGAGTGATCTATTGCGAGGTGTATGAAGAGAACACGGACGTTGAGGTGTTCGAGGGTTTCCTCGAGAGGCTGCTACCTTTCTGTGGTAGACATCCCGAGCCGAGGTCCATCATCTTTATGGACAACGCCTCGTTCCATTTCTTCTCCCCAAGGGTAAAGGATTTATTCACACGGGCTGGGGTTATTATTGAATATCAGGTCCCGTACTCACCAGATTTGAGCCCGATCGAGTACTTGTTTGGCTCGGTAAAGAACCGCATCAGGAAGAGGTCCCGGGAGGATGCAGATCTCATCCAAGCAGACTTTAAATCTTATCTCCAAATGCAGGTCAGGATTGTAGGAGAGGATAAGAAGATAGCTAGAGGGCACTTTAGAATGGCGCAGATTGAGGTTGAGCCTTAGGTGAGGATTCAATTGAACTCATGGCGCCTTCGTCTCACATGCTTTATCTCATCTCTCGCTGTGCCAAGAACGACCTGATATCGCAGACATAGCGCCAGGCGATGCCTGCAGGTATCCCATGCCGTATATAGAAGTGATACATCTGTTCCTGGTTGGCTGCCAACATGTCCAAGTCATAACAGTGCGCCAAGGTCAGTTCCTGGAGCGTGTTGTAGTGCTCTTTCTGCTCGGTGGTGCTCACTTGGGACTGCTGCCAGGTACTGTAAGCCCTGACGGCATCTTCCCTGGGCATATTCAACACTAGCAAGGGTAGCGACGGGAAAACCATTGCGGGAGATGCGGCAGGGCTGTTTGCACACCGGGGACATCGCACAACTAATTCGTCGGACGATGAGTGGTCTGAATCACGCCGCCTCCGCTTGCGTTGCCGCGACCTCTCCGATTCTTTACGGTCCCTGTCTTCCCGCTCGCGGTCATCATCTAGGACAAGCCGACGGAACTCCTCTGGTACATCATCATGCCCATTCAAGGGCCTGCCAGCCTGAAGGTGGTCGGCGAGCATCCTTATGTGGTGTGGGAGGAGAGGGTAATGTTTGCCCTCGTGCTGCCAGCAGTGGTCCCCTTTTGTGCATGGCCTACCAGGACAACGCATAAGAAGGTAAGCCTTCCTGATGCATGCACCCCGACCTAAGCCAGCAGTTCTGGCTTCCAAGTCTGCTTCCTGGTTGGCTGTTGCCCCTCCCCTGCCAGACTTGCCAGCATCAACACGCTCATAGTAAAACGTCAATGTAACAGTGATCCTCTTGCCGTCATTGAGAAACTTGCTCCAATCCTGCAGTTGTCTCTTGACGAATAGCCAGTCGACATCCAGTTTTGGAAAGCGCTTTGTTATGTTGCCTGTCTTGCGGTCGGTAACAGACAGAATAAGCTTTGTAGCGTTCTCCTTCCAGGGCTTAGCCGCACTTGCGTCAGCTACCTTTGGTTGGAGAACGTGCTTCCAGAACTTGCGTGGCGATATGACAACGCCAAGCTCTGATTCGCCGGCCTGTACCCTATTCTTCACGAACAGTTTCCATTCCACGTTATAATGTATCGTAGGCTCGCCATCATACGACCGTTCTGGCTCCCAGTCAGCGAATGGCACGAAAGTGAAGGCCCTCCCGGCAGGTCTCAGCCGGCTCCTTCGGGCCAGAGGGGCAGATCTGGAGACCTCGCTGTCGGAGGAAGACGTTTGAGAGTCTTTGGAAGTTTCTGTATCGTCAGAAGACTCATTAGAATTCATCCTTCCATTGATAGGTCAGGCAGGCATTATCTTGCACGCTCAGCGTCGCTTTGTTCTACCGTCATCATGCGCGATCTGAGTCAATCAACCTAGGCATCCATGCGATTCCATGGTCTTCTCTGCACTAAAGGCACGTGACAACGGGTGTCAGCAGCATACCCCGCAAGTGTAGTCATGTACCTCAACAAATCGGCCTAGGTAAATCAGCAATTTAGTTGCACTGTAGCTCGGGACAAGGATGATTGGTCAGGCGTCCTATACTTTTATTAACTTCGCAGTACTTCTGAAAGCCGCCTAGCGTGAATACTTGTACTTGTGACAAGGCTCACTTTACTGCCAATTATGGATGACTAAGTTCTCGCTAAGGTAGATTAATGGTACTGCAAGTCCTCTTAAAGTTTAAAGAATGACATATTGATTTTGCAAGAGGAAGCCACATATGCTCACAACTGTAAAAGGTAGGAACAAAAGAATTCTTTTTATTGCGCCGGCGCGCCGGCGGCGGCGTCCATGGCCGTTCCCACTGTGAGCTGGATAACTTTTGTTTTTCCGTGTGTGTCCACAGGCGGTAAACTTGGGCACCCGGTGGCTCGATACGGAAAGGTGATGTAATACTGACGTTACCAAAATGGACAATTATGATTGGCTACTAGGCTGCTTACGTGGTCTGGAAACACAGAGAGTTCGTGAGGGGTAAAGGAGACGTCAGTTTCAGCTTGGCAGGCGATATTGATCGGCGCTGGCCACGATCATGAGTCTGACTTTCTGCGTGTAACAAGCAGCACCACCATCACCATCGTCCGACACATTCCCTGGAGCAAACGGTTGTGTACGCAGGTGCAGATATACAGTACACACAGCCGACACTGACACTGGAGAGCAGACAGCGATAGTTGCCGTTCCTGGCTAGCTGCTTGCTTGGCCAGTCGCCAGTTGGCGCACGAGGACAGAGAGAGGAAGGAAGGGGGCGACCGGGGATCACAAGTTGGGTTGGCTCGATTTAGTTGATTTGAGTTGAGTCGAACTGGATGGGGGGCTCCAACGCCGACTGGGAAGTTTAACTCGATTGATACCAGCATAGGAGGTACTACGGGAGTGGGAAACCATTCGGGATTCAACACGGGACTGGGGCTGCTCTGCTCTGCGCATATCAGACCAGAGGCGAGGCAATGCCATCCCCAAGGCTGCCGTTGGAGAAGTATCGGCGCATCCTGCCCGCTGAAAACCACGGCGAGGGAGGTCGGGTGGGAGAGGAGGGAAGCCCGGTGAAGCATGGAGGAGCACTTCATCCGAAGAGACAGAGGAGGGCGGGTCGATTCGCCTGTGATGCCTGTCGATCCAAGAGGTCTGCGGTAAGGCCTTTCTGTTTCTCCCTCGTTCCCTGTTGGCGGGTTCTGTTCCGGCCTCACAGTCTGGGCCTCGCTCCTCAGATGACGGCACCTGGCATGAAGATCATGATGGGGCTGGCCCCGGAATGGCAATCCATACCTAACTTATACACCTTACTCGCCGACATTACATACCTCCTCCCTCCCGAGGAGGTTCCTCCCCACAAAATCGACCCAGAAACGGGGAAGCCAACACATAATAAGAACCACTGCTGGCGTGTCCCTAAACAAGCCAGTCCAACCAGTTCAGTCCAACCAGTTCAGTCCAACCAGTTCAGTCAATTCTGTCCGTTCAGTCCCCAGCGAGACCGTTCTCCATCACGCTGTGGGACAATTTGCGTCATTTTGCGTCATTTTGCGTCATTTTACAGTCATACCCCCTGCCTCGCTGCAGTCATACGTCCATACACACAGGATTGCCGTGCAGACACCAAGGTTTCCAGCGTTTCGCACGGGAGACACTGATCTCCGGTCTGGCCAAGGACAACGGCAAGGGCAGATAAAGCCCTTTTAGGGCGGCCTCAGCCGTCTACCTCTACAGCTTTGCCACTCTATGCCCAACCCCCCCTGCTGCCTGCTATGTTGTGCATAATGTCACATATCTACCCTTTGATCCCGGAAAATCTCTGACCTTGTGTATTCTGTCGCAGTGTGATGGCGAGAAACCAATATGCTCACCGTGCACCCGCCGCCGTGGTACGGTCTGCACCTATACTCCTCGCACTGACATGGCCGCCGAGGAGCGAGCCGAGCTGGAAGTGCTGCGTCAGCAGCAGCGCGCGTCGCCGCGGAAGGGGCAACGGGGCGGGGGAGGAGTCGACGAGGACCTCCTTCAACGGCTCAAGACCCTGCCTGAGGACGAGGCCTTGGCACTGCTCCTCCAGGTGCGGTCCGAGACTCGAGTGAACCAAGTAAGCTCGGGGAACCGCAGCCCGGGCCCGTCGCCCTGCCCCGGGGCGACTGGGTAGGGTCCTTGACTCCCGGTTCAAGTCTCTAATGCTGGTCACGATGTCTTCAGGATCTTGTCACCGCGCGAAACATCCCCCCGCCTTCGCGGACGAGCGTTGAGTTCGAGCTGATGCATCGCCACACCATATTGTACCCCATCGTCGCTTCTTATGACCCCCCAGAGATACAAGTGTCTCATCTGAGAATACTTCCGTATCGCGAGCACGGGGCCGGGACCACCGTTGGCTCGAGCAAGTATGTCTTTTGTTATTACCCCAAGTGTTATCCGAGGTGAGCCCACGGGTCTAGGCCCATTTGCCGTGGACAGACAGGATGTCCAGGCCCAGCCCAACCCCCTTTCCCAACAGCACCGCCTTGACGGAGTATTGGGCCCGTCTCCTCACGCCTATCTGCAGCTTGCTGACCACGGGGTTCCTTGTCTCGGGCTATCTTCGCGGCGACCCTCGTCCCACCGACTGTCTCCCACAAAACAAGGCGCCCAACAAGGATCGTCTCCTGGGCAAAGCGACTCTGCCGTTCGCCACTCTCATCTCTGTGATCAGCGGCTTGAACACGTCAAGATCCTCAACTGGACGCAAGTTCCCATTTCAAACGACTTGGGAGCGCGGCTTATTTCGTTTTATCTGACCGTTGACCATCCGATCCTAGGTCTTTTTGATGCAGACTTGTTCCTTGGCGATCTTGTGGCCCACAGGACCGAGTTTTGCTGCCCCCTGCTGCTCTCCGCTGTGCTTTGTTTTGCGTGTGTATGTCGACCGGATGTTCTGTCTCCCCTCCTTCGTATCCGGCTGCCCTCCACGATAGCTCTAGCAAAGCTGACAGTGCCCGTTTCTTCCGGATCAATAGCAAGGCTACTCGAGCATCGATCACAACACGGCATCTCTGAGCTATGCCTTCTTCAACGAAGCCCAACGACTCCACAGGGAGGAGAGCACTGGCAACCCGCAGTACCAATTCGCCATTCCAAACATCGCTGCGACCCAGTTGCTCAGCCTCGCCGCGACCTGCCATGGCCGGAACGCTCTGGCAATGAAATACCTGGCCGAGGGCATCGAGCTAGCACACCAGAACGGTCTTCTGGCCGTCGGCAGGAAGGAGTCGGCCCGGAACTGGCTTGATGACCACGTCGACTATGTGAAAGCCGCATCGCACACGGCATGGGGCACCTTCTGCAGAGCTACGTAAGTTTAAGTTGTTGATGCCGATACTTTGTAGAACGTGGCCTCTTCACCCTCCCTTTTTCCGTCGAAAGGGCACCCACTCAACCTTCGCCCATTGGGATAATTCTTGCCCGAACGCATCTGTCAAGATGGCCTGCAGGCCGGTTGCGAGACTGGCTGTTCACTCATGGTGGTTAGCTAATGATGTATATCTTTACTCTCGGCAGGCTCCTCGGAATGAACTACCAGGCCGCGTATATCCGTATTCCCCCGTGGTTACCGATCCCAGGCACAGACGTTGTCCGGTCCGACGGCGAATTAGAGTCTTTCGAACTCCCAGCCTACATGGGCCAGAGCTTCACCGAACTGTGCAGGCTGATGCCGCTGATCAATGAGATGCTGCAAGAATACTACGACAGTGGCGACGGCTTGGCCCCAACGGCCCGCGCCTCGTTCAGCTTTGCCCAGCGGCTATACAGCCGGCTCCTAGGCTGGGCCGACGACCTGCCCGTGTCCATGGCCCGCGGCGACGACATGCCTCACCACGCCGCCATCGCCCACATATTCTTCCACACCGCCGTCCTGGACCTGTTCCGCCCGTTCCCCTACCAGCGGCTCCAGGCCCCCTTCCTGCTCGACAACTTTGCCGCCGACAATCCCAGCCTGGAGGGCGTCTGCGACGCCTCGGTGAGCCAGCTGAAGCACCTCATCCTCATATTCCGGGCCAGGTACCCCTGTGCGACCTCCACGATGCTGTGGCAGAACGCCCTGCTATACGTCGCCAACGCGTGCCTTCCCCTGCGCGGGCCGGCTCCTCACCCGGCCGGGGCCACCGGCGATGTCCACGGCAGCCGAAATGCCGACGAGATGGAGGGGATGATGACGACAACAACGACAGCCATGGGGGACGGCGAGCCCACGGACGAGAAAATAGCGGAATCAGAAGAGAATGCCGACCGGCGCAAGTGGTTTACGGCGTGCATCGACGCCCTCCGGGCCCTCGCGCCGCAGTTCGGCATCGTGACGGGCATCGTGCAGGGGATCCTGAGCATGGCGATCCTCAAGGGCTCCATCGCAGCCGTCGAGGGCCGCACCATCATGGACCAGGTCAAAGCCAGCGCAGAGGTCTCAAGCCGCCACCGCCGCGCCCAATTCTCCTCCCGCAGCACAGCGGGCAGCACGATCCAGGCGGTGGCGTTGGCAGACGGCGGTGACGAGGACGAGGTAGACGAAGAGGAGGTGGAAAGGGGCGCGGGCGTCGGCGCTGCCGGCGGCCTTGTTGTTGGAGGAGAGGAGCGTGAGGCCTCAGAGACTTTCGGTAGGGTCGTGTACGGGTCTTCCGGTGGTCTTGGCGGCGACGCGGCCGTGCTGGCTATCAGTGGACTCGTGAACCTCCCCGGCGCGCACCCAGGCGGCAACGGCTTCGTCATCGACCTCAACGAGGCGTCTGTCAACCCGAGCGCCGCCTCGCTGGACGTGTTGGCCCGGGCCTTTGACGAGCTGGCCATGTTTGATGAGTTCACGACTGGTGAGGAGTGAGCGGTCGCGTGGGTATGGGCATCTTGACGACCAGCGATGGTCCGAGTGATTTGAAAGATAGATACGAACATAAGGGAGTACAAAAACACCTGCAAGCAGCGAGAGACAGCACACGAACACACCCCAAATAACAGGCGAGCATTTCCTCCAAGTCGTCTCCGCTAGGTCGAGCAACAGGGAGTCTTCTTGGCTCTCCTGCTTTGCGCTGCGGACGCATGCGTCTATGGGTCAACCCATACCCTGTTATGCCGCTTCGGAACAGCGCGAAAACTATTACAGTAAGTAGATGGCAATGAAAGAGCTCATGCGTGAGCTGACCTTGGCCCTCGAAAAGAGCGTTGGCCTCAAGCTCGCCTTGAAGTGCTCTTGACGATACGAGCCGCAACATCGGTGGATGCATAGACTCTTGCGGTCGACTCCTTCCTTTTGGTCGAATTGACTCGGACGCACACGAAAACTGGAAGTTGCTGCGGATATAGCGATTGCATATTATGGGGGTGCCAGTGGAATATAGGACTTATCGTGTGTTTTTGCGACATCTAGAATGGAGCTACGGCATCAGCGCTGACTCGACAAGGCCTCGATGAATGCGCATCGCTCAGTTTTTCTGCCGCCGTGGAAAGAATTGTGTAAGAATCATAGTTAACCGCCGCCCAGACATGGAGATAACCAGGCACAGACACGGGATAACTAGGGCTGTCTCTTCGCGGACAGGTCGGATTGGACTAGTGACACGACCCCTTGAAATACTCAGCCCCCGCGGCAGAACAACAATTCTGGACATGATTGAGAAGTGCCAAAGACCCAAACTTAGTTACACAACACGTCTGGTATATTCCTGAATTAAGGCCTGATGGGCAACCCGAGCAGCTCACCTCGCTTTCATACTGCCAGCTGCCCGACCTCCCCCAGGAACTGCGACAGCGACCACACGCTCAAGAACCGCCTTCGATCCCGACCGCAAGCGGCCCAAAATTATTGACAAAGTACCATCGTATACCAGAAGGACCCTGAACCAGGGTTCGTACCCGGAATTGGAGCTTCTGCCTTCTACACACCGTTTGTCCCGGATCTTGCTTTCTGGTAGCCATTGCGAAGGAATCATGTTGCATGACACATCTCGGCTGGGAACATGAAAATTATGAACACTAAGCTTTGGACCCATTTTTGTCCTATCTACGCTAACGAGGCGCACACAATTTCCAAAAGGGGAGCCTGAAATAGTCTGGGACACCTTCCCTAAACTGGGTCTGACGGAGCGGATGGATAATATATGACCAGTCAGCATCCACCATTCAAAAGTCTCGACACTATCGATCTACCGGCCAATTCCGGAGACTGTTGGGAGATAACATGCACAAACGTAACTCTAGGGCTGAGAAGGATATTGCTGCCTTGTGAGGATCTCGTTTGGAACAAGAGCTGATGGATAATCGCAGAACTAGAAGCAGAACGCGCCCGCACCTGAGCCCTCGAAGTTGCTTTGGGTGAGGTGCAAGAAGACTTAAGACGCCAGTGCAGGAAGTCTGCGTCTTCAAGGAGGTTTTGTGATGGGGTAGAGAAGATATGTGATAAGTTGGAATGCAGTCGGAATTATTAGAGACATTATTGTGAGGAGGCGGAACGAGAGCGAAATTATTGGAAAAGGATGTATGAATGACTGCGACGCGAGCGACACAGGGTGAGTAGGGGGGATAGGATAGACTAGCGAGTGACGAGAAAGAAGCCACACGAGCCAAGATTTAGAACTCATCTCAAATATCTTGTTTTCCTTATTATATTTTACTGCACAAGACTATTCACTGCTATCACTGTTGTCTTGGAACAAGAATGCTGGCTCGAAGCGATGCGGTGAATCAAAGACTATGCACCTATACATCTTCCTTCCCAAACCCGGCATGACGCATGATTCCTTGAGAAAGCATCATCCCTCGCTATACACTATGACATCAATGTACGGACAGGCAAGTGCAAGCAAACTCTCAGGTATTACGACGTATTCCTGGTTTCCTTGTCACAAGCAGAAAGCCGACGTAGACTACATACATCCAGAGCCAAGCTGAATCGCATCAGACAGCCCCGCCTTTCGCCATGATGTTTCTAACAGTCGCGACTGTTGGCCAACCTATCGTATGTTTTCTCCAGGTCTTCGATAAGCGTCAAGAAGGATACAGATTGCCTTCGCAGTCGTCTTATTTCTTGTTGCTGTTCTTTTTTTTTGGCTAACTCGACCGCCCTTGTACGGGCACGTTCCTCGACGCCTGCTATTTATAGCACACGCTTGTCGAGTAGCTCCTGTTCTCGTAACCCCCTCTACCCACGCCTCCTTCGGCCTTTCCATATACAGGTGTTGTGCTAATCGCAGCCATCATGACTGCGGAGGCTACTTTGAATCTGGGTGGCTATAACGGAGAGCACCTGTAATTACATAAGGGATGAAGCCAGTATTGACCTGAGCTTGGAAGTATGACAGGAATGCCCCCTCCCCCGCGGGGGAGGGATTAGGACCTGTAAGGCAGAGGCGAAGACACCTGAATCTCCGATGTGTGTTTGCTGGTCTGTATCTATTTCATATTGTTATCCTTAGTCAATACCAAGAGATCTGAGAAATTGTGCTGGATCGAAGTCTCGAAGATGACTGTAGGTCAACAATTGCCTGGGGGTCTCTCACTCTGATTGGATGTTCCCCCGGAGAAGACCAGCGTGCTTGAACAGGCACCCCTCGCTCCTATCCGCACATCCTTCGACCCTTCCCCAGCTTCTGTCATTGAACCATTGGAGGCGACCCACAGGTGTGGACTATGCCAATTACCCACTGGTTCTCTCTCCCTCAAAACACGCCCAGGCGCCTCGCTAAAAGTCGCGTTTTCTGCACGACCCCTGTAGGAGAGTATTCAGGTGGTGTGGGGCAGCAGACCCGGAAAGCCAACGGAAAGCCAAAGGAAAGCCGCAAATGGCAAGCTGTGTCAAAGATAATGACCTTAGAATTTTCATCGGTCGTAGAATCTAGAATTCGTTGACCCAGCTCCCGCCAAATCCTATTCCATGAGTATAGAATGTAAGCCGGGAACTACATCGACCAACACGTATGGTGCAGCCTGAGGTCAATGCATTATACCTAGCACATCCGGATAGACAGGCGGCGTGGTGTGTTTATAAAGCAATGTCCTCGTATTTGTGTTACCTCAGGAACTCTCTGTTAACCTTACCAGTGAAAGGAAGGGTGAATTGATGATGACTAATTTTGTTACCCGCTGGTAACGAAATTAGTCATCCTTCGGCCAACGATTCCATGAAAACCCATTCAGCACGTAGGAGTGGTGAATTAGGCAATACTCGATGTATGATATACTGTGTGCGGCGTAGATTCGTCTCGATATTAACCAAATCCAACCACTTCAGCAAAGTTCTCGCGGCTCGCGAAAAGGAGAGAGCTAATGGTAAAGGCGACACTCCTAGGATTCCCATCGACATAAACATCGGCTGCTGTCCGACCGATCAGGTTTCCGTCCTCTGCAATATGATTAGCTGCTGCAATAGGACTGAGTCCTAACCTCTGATGAGCTCTACATACGCATTCGTGATACAATGGACTGTATTGTTTTCATGAATCGGATAAGCTTATCGTTATTATTCAACATAAGTTTCGACGCAGGTGCATCCCAGTTGAAAGTGAGCGGCTTCTGCGAGTATACAGTATGGTAATGCCATCGTAGCGATTGGTATGAGAAGATTTCCTCGTCGATCAGTGCTTTAGGCTTTATTGGGTGAATCCAGAACCGCCCCTTTAGAGTGTTAGTATCCTCAAAAGCAAGCTCGAGGGGAAGGTAAATGGAAAGGGCATCTTAGGTGCTGCCATACCGTGTCCTCATAGCGTTTCCAGTAGATGATCCTGGCCGCATCCAATTCTCTGACGTGTAAAAGGAGAAAAATGGCCACGGTGACGGTCGGCCAGTCCAAAAGACGCCTCTTCTCAATCATTTTGTGCAGTGTCGATAGAATTGCTGCATCCAACTCAACCATGCGAAGCTCTAGGAGGTGACCAAGTTGGTTTTGTACCATCTGTGGTGCTGGCATCACCCCGTTCCACGCAGACCTTTCATCCTCGATAGGCGACATCCCTAAAGCTTCCCTCTCCAGATGCCACCCTTCCTGGAGGAGCGCAAGAGTAGTGTACATTTCAAAGCACTGCATAATGAGCGGGCACTTAATGATCATGGCTAGCCAAAAAAAGAGCGCCAACAGGGCTCTGGGACTGGCAGGCCTCGCGGATTGGGTACTGCATAACTGCATCTCTTCACATAAGACTTTATGTCAACTTCAGTTGTTGCTAGGCAGTATGCAGTCGTTTTCGCTGGGTGCCACTCATTTTTGTCCTTTTCTAGAACATAGAACTGACCCCTCTGCGTCGGAGAGAACGGGCAGCACTTGACAGCGTTGGTCCATTTTTGTAATGCCGCAAAAACTTCGAAAATCCCTCCCTGGTGAATTGGGTCTGGGTTTTGACATTGTTGTTGTAGGGAGTTGGAAGTATATTTCATTTAAGTTGATTGAGTTGCTATGCATTTCGGCCGGCTCTGGTTCTCGCGATGAAGTAGGTGTCATTTGCGTGGTAATTGTTGTCGAGGTAAGAAATGTGCAGAATGAAAGTGTCGGGGTGTCGTGTTAATGAACCGGCAGGTTGAGCCCAAAAAGCATGTTATCTGTTGGTTTATTGAGGAGATGGATGGTTAAGTGAGTCGAAGTCAGTGATGACAGCAGCGGGTATGTTTCAGTATACTTTTGAAGAATTGTTTCACTCGTAAAACAAGGCAGAAAGTTGGGCGTGGCTCGTAGATTGGTGAATAAACCCGGCTGTCTTAAATATTTGAGTGGCAATTGAGATGAACCGTGTATGGAAGGCACGCGATGTCGCCGGGTCAAGAACATGGGCTACCTCCAACGAGGGGTATGTTGGCAGATAAAGTGGAAAGGCTGACGCTTCCATGAAGGGGCCGAGCTAGCACGTGGAAACTGCAAGCTCTTTCTGGTAAGAGCATAAACCTTAAGGAGCGGGCAAAGTGCGCATCATGATGACGTTATTCGCCCTGGACGAGCAAAGGTTCCATTTGGTTGGAGGGCTTTCGCTAAGCACAACTTCTTCTGTTGCGCGTTCACCTAGGTGTAGACAAGATTGATTGGACGAAGGTTGGGCCCAGAGACCCAAACAACTCAACCAACTCAACGGACGACCTATATTGAGTGAATTGGCTTAGTAATCGCCGACCTCTCGCTGAGTTGATCAACTGAAAGCTTTCGTTGAATGGATTGACGTTGAGTTGGTGTGAGGGAACGATCATGTGACTTTCATACTTTATGAATAGTCTCACTTTATGAATATTGTGTAAATAGCTTAAGTCGGAGTTTTCCTTAGGCCTCTCTTTCTTTACTCGTAAACAATCATTTTACCCAAGTCACACTCGACCTCGTTCGTGCTCTTGTCCTGTCATAGTTGGCCTAGTTGATGAGATATTCGCGACATGCTCCACCAGTTATTCCCACCCATTCTCCTCTTCTGCCAGCTCTCACGCTCGGCCGAGAAATGACGCCATTGACTCTCTTGCGCCTGCCTCGCTTCTGGCGCTGCTCTCGACCTCGATTTGCGTGGGAACGAACAGAGGATCCAGGTCGTCGATTATCTTGGCTTGTAGCCACGAACGCAGCACTAGACACATCCCGATTATATCGACTTCGAGGCGGCTGCGCAAGGGAGTCACCAATCGACCTGCGGCAGAAAAGAGCCTCTCGCACTCGGCTGACATCGGCTGGATCGTGAGGAAATCAAGAGCCATTCGAGAGAGGCGGGGATACTGAGCTCGGTTATCCTGCCAATATGCGCTGGGGTCTCGAATATGGGTGTCTGTTGGAACCCAGCTTTGTTGCCACGCCTCGTACTCGTCCCTCAAGGGCTCAGGAGTCGCAGAAGACCTCATCCTCGCTGGCGTAGTCATAGGCGTCGATAACCGGCTTGATGGCTTGTATCGTGACTGTTCGCAGTATTACTCGAAGGCATTTTGGTACTTCCTTCGCCGTTTAGCAACGGGTTCATTTCCCGGGCTCAATACCACCTCGAGGTTGCGATAATCGGTCTCCCATAGCTCCTGAACCATCTCTTTCGCAGTTGCGATCCAATCCGGATGTTTCCCCAGTGTTCTTCGAACCAACCCCATCGATACGCAGGGTGGAGAGCCAACGCCACGTAATATATTGGTGCCTCGTCGAGAATTGTGTAATATTTGTTGAGCTTCTGCCACCCTAGGTTGATGTTGATCCTGAAGTGTTCGGGATCAGGATAATCCGCCGCGACTGCCTTGTACTCCTCCAGTTTTGCCATTAGGAATTCGAAGCCTTGGATGACATACCAGATATTTCCGTACGAGCCGACCCACCCTCTCTTCCGTTTGCGTTGAATACCGTCTCCCTCAAGGGTTTTGACGGTGACCTCGTAGAATCCAAGAATCGTAGCGAGGTGTTCGAGGACGTCCCAGTCCTTGTCTGAAAGCTGGTTTTCGGATAGGCAAATTCGCGGTTGAACAGCCGACCTCCTCATCAGGCCCGTCTTTTTCGACCTATTGTCCTGCTCCCAAGCTTGTTTGTGTTTAAGAATCATCACATCGAGGTAAGGACGGAGTTTTATCGCGCGGCGGATCATATAGAGCTGGGACAGCCATCTGGTATCGTTATCGACGACGATGTTCAGAGGCTTCCTCGCTCGAACTCTCGGATCGATAGATTGGTCCATATCAGCCTGCTGAACACCTCGAAGAAGGTAACTCAGCACATCAGATCTGTCGATGTCAACAACGAGGTTGTGGAGCTTCCCGACTGGCCCTCTCCTCCTCCAAAGATCGTGTTCAGTTTCAGATAACGCTGCTGCGCCGGAAAGCTGATTCTCAACAGCCTCTGGATTGGAACCAAAAAGCAATGCCTTGGCAGAGAGGTTGAGTATGTGGCCAAAGCATCGACCTCTGCGCTTGCGTCCATCGAAGCCCAACTCTCCTCCGATCACAGCCATTGCTGAGTCGTTGTTTTCGGCGTTATCAAGCGTGAAATACCCGATCTTATTCTTTATAATATATGAATCGATAATCTCGAGGACTTCTGCTGCAATATTTGTGCCAGAATGGCGAGTAGAGACCTCGGGTACTCCAAGGACGATTTTGCGGGGCTTGTTTTTCTCGTCTTGGAAGAAGCACATAATCCCATATAACGCGTGCCGATTTCCGGACCTCCAGCCATCAAAAGAGACGTGAATTAGGCCGTGAGAGCTCTGGAGGACCTCCATAACCTTCGTCTTGTGCTGTTCGTATGATGCCACGATTTTCCTGCGAATAGATGTTGCGGAAAGATTGGCGTCACAGAGCTTCACGCAAGGGTTCAGATATGCGAAAATCTTCCTGAGCTTGTCGTGTTCTGCCGTTTCGAACGAGAGGGTGGCCTCCACGATCCATTCCATTAGAAGTCGTTGGAACTGCTTCTTGTCGAAGTTCTTGATGAAGCCATTCGCAATTGCCTGTTCTCTAGGCTTATTGGTATCAAGTTTCATCAACTCGGCGATGGTTGACTGTCCCTTGGCATTCCGGCCCTCTACTCTTAGCTGCAAGGCTGATTTTGTCTTCCCTTCAGGCACACAAATCCTATGATCATCATAGAGGTAGTTTAGGGTATTTTGGATGCCTGTTGATGTAAAGGTCTTTGGCTTAAGAGTATTCTTATGGATGCAAATTTTGCAAACCAACTTCCTGTTGTTGCCTTTCTGGATATCATACCCATACTCCTAGGCCCAGGAATTAGTATCTCTAACCCTTTGAGACCAGGTGAAGCCGGGAAACGGCGCCAAAGAGATTCTTCATATTGCCGCTCTTTGGTAGTAGAATCTGGCGAGGTAGACTTAGAACGTCGAGCTGGCGAGAATGGCGTGAAAGCTGTAGAAGGCGCTAGAGATGACCTAAAATTTCCATTATCGTCAACAGCAGTGATGGCGTCAGAATCTGATAAAATACTCATCGTGAGCTAGTTACGCAATGTAATTTGTGTAGCTGTTGAAATCGATGTGGCAGTTAGAAGCAGAATTGAGGGCAGAACAGAGGCTAAAAGGAGGTGGCGGCCAGGGAAATTAGGTGATCTGCCATACGTACAAGCCACACATAGCCTTAGTTACGGGGTCGCTGTTAGGATTTATACCAGTCCGCAGTTACAGTCACTAACAGTGGCTAGTAGACCCACTTCATATCCACGAAATCAACGAGATCCACCAATTTCAAGGTAATATTGAGTTGGGCAGCTTACTAATAAAGTCCTCCATTGAGTTGGTTGAGTTGGCCGTTGATCAACTCGTTGATCAACTCGTTGATTACGTTGAGTTGTTTGGGTCTCTGGTTGGGCCACACAGGTTCGGCGCCTTGCCCTGGTCTTGGCTTACCCAATCACATTTAGGATGACACATAATGGTAATCTTGGGGGATT
Organism: Diaporthe sp. PMI_573; assembly: GCA_021399435.1. Classification (NCBI taxonomy): domain Eukaryota; kingdom Fungi; phylum Ascomycota; class Sordariomycetes; order Diaporthales; family Diaporthaceae; genus Diaporthe; species Diaporthe sp. PMI_573. Next base: position 36,671 of record JAJTUP010000085.1, on the reverse strand, counting down.
GAAGCCCTAGTTCATTGTTCAGTCCTCTAGGTGTGGGTGACAGTGGGGCCTGGTAGTGGGCATTGTGAATGATATCTAATAACATCGTTCCCGAGTTAACATGGTCGTTCTTCTGCGGTTGTGGACTCCTGCCGATCAACATCGAGGGAGGCTGATGCTCCTTCAGGAGGACGCATTCTTTCCATTGGTATACAAGCTCTAATCATTTCTTGAAAACCAAACAACTCAAAAGAAAAAGATAAGTTCCGGTCAAGAATGTCGGTAATATCCTACGGCAGATACCGAATAGATGTTTGGTTGGAAGTTCCTGCTCCATGACTTCCGCACTAATGATTGCCTTCCCGATTTGCTGTCCATGCTTCGACTCGCATTCGTATCTGTGTCGCTCGTTCCTAATTTCGTAGGGATGCGCCGTGGAAACTGTAAAGGTAACCAGAACGCAAAAGACGTATTCACACTTAGAAGCTAACGTCTCTGCACCACATCCCGTTGTCATGAGGCCCTGGGAGCATTCGACTCTGCGCTGCGGGAATCTAGTAATGAGATGCGGAAATGCATGATGAATCATAGGGGATGATATGAGAGTTGGACCTTGGTGGAGGGAACGTTCAAGCGCTGAAGAGTGGTGCGTTGCGAGGTCAATTTTAGGATCGCGGATGGCGGCAGTAGCGTGGGGGTAGGCTACCATGCAGCAGGTGCATGCGCATTTAGAGCATTTGGTACAGAGTACCAAGGGCTGGTCGCCGTGCCTCAGGGAGCATAAAATATAGCCGACAGCACTATTGCCATCCTCGTATATAGACTTCTTAACATTTCTGCTTTCACTAAAGGTGATCATGACCCATCCGCCGCAATTCGATACTTGCGTTCCCTGTTTTAGGCCAACTGGCTCTGATGGTCCTGGACTCGGTCTAGGAAGGACAAGTTTCGGCCATGTCAGTCAGGCTTTAATAGAAGCGTACCCCTCGGCAACATGTTACTCAATCCAGAGGCAAACACCGTTCTCATCATGTCGAAACGCGAGACTGTATTTCCTGGTAGCAGCCAATGGGCCACCACTACGCGCTCAACTTCTATGTCCGAAGCTGATGGTCAGGTCTCCGCAGCTCCAAGACGGGTCCCCAAACTAATGAGAAACACTCGCATACCTCGGATCAATCTGCCTATCAATCATGCAGATCAAGATAGCGACCAACCCGCACCTGTTATCGATGGGTCACCGTGGAAGCACTATAAAACCGCTTTTGGGCTGGAACTCGGCGGTCAAGTTGCCATCGTCTGCAAGATCCCCGCTACGGACAGGTTGTTTTCAATGCACAGTGTTTCCGGTCTAAGCCGGAGGGGGAAAATTGAAATACTTCGGAGTCTGAAGCACGAAAATCTTCTCCTGCCCGTGGAGGTATTCATGCACGAGGACTCGAGCTACGTTGTCAGCGAGTATGCAGCCATCGGTTTGGACGACCTCGTTCTGGTCCGGCCCGACGAGGTCCAGCTCGCCGCTATCGTGAGCCAGGTCCTAAATGGCCTATGCTATCTCGCATCTCACAGCCTGTCTCATGGATCAATTACCAGTGCGAATATCCTTCTGACCACTAAAGGGTTGGTCAAAATTGGTGAGTGCTACACCAATCAGGACAAGACTCATCGTTAACCACGCTTATATCTGCCTGCAGCTCATTGTGAGGGGTGCTCGCCAGCCACGGCAGAAACCCAGCAAGCTGATGCGAGAGCTTTGGGCAGAGTCATGTGTGGGCTGATGGGCGAGAAGGCAGAGATCGGTGCAGTAGGCGACAACTCGAGAGAGGGCCCGCTTCGGCTGAAGTACCCTGGAAATTGGTCGGCGGAAGCAATTGATTTTCTGAGTCTCACTCTCAGCGCCCCCTTTCAAAAGCTGGTTGAGGCTAGTCACAGGCCCTAGAATAATCGTAATGCGGATGTGGCTAATTTTTTTTTAGCACGGATACTTGCGACATCCAGTCCCGACCAATGAATTGATTCCGTTAGTTGAGTTCGCACTCATGTCGTCGTGCAGGTTCTATGATCTGGAGAATAGTTTCATGCACCCTCAGTCTGGTTGATAGGTATAGTGCACGAGGTTTATGAGAGGGAGTTCCACCGCTAAAGGCACGGCGCTTAGGTTTTCCCGGGTGGTCAGTTTAGCACGAGAATGTGGGTGACCATCTAATATCCAAGCAGATACTGCACATTATAACAGAAACTGAGTAGATGATGAATAGAGTGGCGAGCCTGTACGCTGTATAGCTTTCTAATTCACCAGCGATGTTGAGTAGAACTGAATGATTCATATCAGCAGGACTTCGGACCAATCACATTGCTAGATCCGTCTTCAGCCCAGCGAGCGTTCCGACTGAAGTGTCTGGCAATATCCAGCCAGCTGTGCAGCGATCTAAGCTCCAACAAATTTGGCACATATCCAAATTAGATATAGAACATCGTGTCCCTCAACTTCTCATGGACTGTCACAGTAGCAGCGGCAGCGCTCGCGGCCCCAGCAACACTACTCGCGTCGTCCGAGCTCCCCTCGAACAGGTCCGCCATGTACCGTCGCGCACGCTCGCACAGGATGTCGGCGTGGTAGGCGGGCGTGCAGATACTGACAGCCTTGGTGGCGCGAGAGTACGAGTAGCAAAGGGCCTGGGTGATCCTCTCGAGCTCGTTGGCGGGGGAGTCCTGCGGCTTGGCCGACTTCAGCTTCTTTGCCCGGTCTCGGAAGATCTCGTCCAGCACCACGACGTAGTGCGCCGGCCGGCCGGTGCCCTGGATTACCGCATGCGACTGCAGGAAGAAGTCCCACATCCCTTCCTCTGTGACACCGCGGTCGACGACCGTACCCGGCTTGCAGTTGCCGCCACGGTCCATGTCTTTGGCCTGGCTTGCGTAGAAGCGGGTGTGGTGGCGCTTACCGACGACGATAACTGTCAGTCGCGGTAGATTTCTCTTAGTCAAATCCGCCGGGTACATCTCTTTGAACGCCTCGCGCAGACGTGGAATCTCTTCGTCATAGACGGTCTGGTACTGGCCCTCCGACACACCGTCGCGGTAAACGAGGATATTTTCCGGCAGGCCCGCGTGCTTCCCTAGTCTTGTCCAGTTGCCAAGAGCGGTTTTCAGCATGGAAGTGAGGTTGGAAACCATCTCCTGACGAGCCTCACTTTGGATGCTAAGGCTGCCGGGCCATTGACTGAGGTGCTTGTCCGTAGATGCCACCAATCCGGCGACAGATGGTGCATTGGATGAAGAGCCAGGAGATGGATGAGTCACGTCGATTCCAACCACCATGGTCTTGTCCTCGTTGAGGAAGGACAGGCGCGAGGGCTCGACCATCTGGTTATTGCCTCCGAGCTTGAGGTTGAACTTGAGGGCAACGTTGGCAAAGTACTGGTCCTGTCCTCTCTCACCAGTGAACTTGGATCCCACTACGCAAATGGTATGGATGCCATACTTCGTGTCGCCCAGCGTCTTGATATAGCTGTACAGCTCAGTGTTGTCACTCTTATCCCTACCAGGGAGGACAACCAAGAGAAGGTCCAGCTTATTCGAAGCTTCCGCGAACAGATTATCCAAGGCCGGGTCGCTGGTGGTGTTCAAGTTAATTTCCCGGCCAGTAAGTGCTTTTTGTTGCACCGTCACTCCATTCTTAACCAGTGACGCAGAGAACTTTCCGACGGTAGCATTGAGGTCGTCGTATGTGTAGTGAGACCGCTTCCAGTCTCGGATAGCCACCCAGGACCACGTCTTCAGGTTGCCCGGTTTGTTGAACATGACGCTCTCCATATTCCAGCTGCCGAAGGCGACATTGACAGCTTTGTTATTCTTGTAGAACACCTTGGGCTCTTGCAGCACGCGAGCTGGAACGGTAATTAAGTTTTGGTCAGCCTTGATGCCGAATTGTGCCTGGCAACGGTTGGTTAGCTATGCATCCGATCCAGCATCATTGGACAATGTGCAGAGAAATTTTGCGCAAGATACGAGGGCTTACCAAAAGAGGATTGGTTTCAGTTGACATAACGCCTGTGAGAAGGCCATCATTCACGATAGACATGGCGTTGAGCCAGGGCCCGCGCACAGCAAACTTGATCATGTTTCTGGTCTGGTCGCCACTGAGCTTCGCCATGGCACTCTGGCCAGGAAGGACAACGCAAACCTCAGCGGGCAAGTACGAGGGATTCTTGTCCGTGCCGACATTGATTACAGGATAATCATCTGAACACGTGATGTTGTACGTGCTTTTGAAATGATCGTAGACACTGACATAGCGGCCAGTGCCAGCAGATGCTGGCTGCGGTCCGGCTGCTGCAGGTGCCTCCACTTTGGTCTTTGCACCTTTGCCCTTGCCCTTCTTCTTGGACGGGGCTTGAGACGGCTCGGCGCCCGGAACGGTGGACGAGGCGGCTGCTGCTGTGGACCTGTCTTCAAGCCAGAACTCGACGTGCTTCGATCCGGCGGCGAACTCTTTGACCCTGGGCCGGTTGGGTCCCTGGCCATCGGACTTCTTAGCCAAACCACAGATAGTCTTGGGTCGGTGGATGGCTTCTCCCTTCTTGTTCTTCTTTTCCTTGAGGTGTGTGGCTCGGACACGAACACGTTTGAGGAACTTTTCTAGGGAACGCCATCCACTGGTATCAGGACGCGGATTGTACGCGTTCATTAAGTCCGTTAGCTTTCCCTCGTTGTAGAATGCGCCATGACTGACATTGACGTTGACAAGGATGTGATTAGTCGCAGCTCGAACACTGGTAAAGAAACCGCGAAGAGCAGTGAGGCCCCTTCCGATGTCGAGCTTATCAGCATTGCCAGTCATGGAAAACGTCTTGCTGGATCCAATAGTTGCCACGCTGTTGTTTGACTTGGCCCAGTGCTTCAGGAAGATGTTCAGACCCTGTATCATCTCTAGCTTGCTGTCGTACTGGACCGATGGATTTGTCGATGTGAGAAAGGACATCAAATCGCCAACAGTCAATGTCTTGGTGTACTTGACCGCGATCTTGTACTGTGGGGCGCGCTCCTTGGGGTCGTCCTCCCCTTCAGCCTTGTACGTCACCACAATGACCTTTGCGCTAACTCCCAAGTCCAGTTGCTTCCGGGATACCAGCGTAGACTTGAAGTCGGTAACCACGTCCCCTCGGTAACTTGCCAGCTCTGACGACTCGTTGATCAAAAGACGGATGATCTGTGTGCGCTTCTTTCCAACGACGTCGGGTTTGATCTCGGAGGCATCGTAGGAATACAGCGTCAGGTCAGATGGGGGGACCAGCTGGACATAATTGGCATAGACGGTGATGGGCTGTCCCTCGGTGCCGTAGCTAGGTCGGGCTGGCAACACGCCAGAGCCGTCGAGGCTCAGCGATCTCATTGCGAATTCGGGCGACTTACGGGCCTTCTGACGAGCATCTTCGACGGCCCACACCTGGGCATCGGGGACGTGAGCTCCTCCGACGGGAGGTGTGTAGACCTGCGCAGGTGGGCGTCCGCCGCGGCCACCTCGGTCCGCCACCTCGGCCCCTATCGCCACCTCCACGGTACCCACCGCGATCGCCGCCTCCACGGTATGGACCACCACGATCTCCTCCGCCACGGTCGCCACCGCCCCGGTATCCACCGCGGCCACGATCGCCTCCTCCACGACTGGGTGGGAAGGCGCCTCCTCGGCTAGGACCGCCGCGAGCAGCTCTATCGCCACGACCAGCGCCGTCACCACGTCCTCGTCCTCTACCACGATCCCGATCAGCCATCGTCGGTACTTTGAGTTTTTACTAGACCACGGGGCACACAGGCGAGGCTTGGATATTATAGACGCTAGAACGGCTCGAGACAACGATAGTGAGGTAAGGAATACCGATGCAAGAAATGGCTCTTGGAACACGGCTTTCTGGTTCCGCACAGCCCGCAAGAGTGTGAAGCACATTATCGCCAAGTGCATCGTGCTTTTACGAGGCCCCGAGATTATTAGTAAGTTTCTAAGACTAGAAGGTATAGAACAGGTGACGTTGACACCTAAATATAAGCTCTCTAGAGTAGCTGTAATTGCAGCATGTTGCTTTTGGTGGTTATTTCTAGTGTAGCGGCTATTTCGTTCAACAGAAGGTAATAGTGTACTAGACTTGTTTACTATTTTCCTTATAAAGTTAAGAGTAGATTCTAGTAATACTGTTCTTTAAAGTATTAGTCTTTAGTTATAACGCGAAACACCACCGAGCGACGCACCCCACCGAGCGACGCGCTTTTCCGGAAACTGTCATAGTCCACCTTCTAACCGCGTTTTCTCGCGCCACATCTCAAAATGGGCAAAACAAAAGAATACATTATTCAGCTTGCTATCCAAGCTATTCAAAACAACCCAAAACTAAGCAGGCGACGTGCATCTCGAATGTACGATATACCCGAAGCCACCCTCCGTCACAGAATGGCCGGCCGAATTGCACGACAAGATACCCACCCCAACTGCAAGAGATTGACAAAAACAGAAGAGGAGGTCATTGTTCAATATGTACTTGACTGGGATTCCCGAGGATATTCGCTGGTCCTCGCTGATGTGGAAGATTTGGCCAACACGCTGCTCCGTGACCGCGATGGCGGCACCATGGGAAAGCACTGGGCGCAAAGATTCGTCGCGTCGGAATCACGTCTCAAAACACGCGTCAATCGCATGTACGACTACCAAAGGGCCCTATGCGAAGATCCAGATATAATAAACGGGTGGTTTGACCTTGTCTCAAACACACGTGCGAAATACGGGATCTTAGATGGCGATACCTATAACTTTGACGAGACGGGCTTTATGATGGGTGTTGGTTCACCCAAAACAGTGGTTACCGGTGCAGATCGACGTGGACAAGCAAAATCAATACAGCCTGGAAATCGGTAATGGGCAACAGGTATTGAATTGGTTAGCGCGGATGGGTGGTGCGCGCCGCCAATGTTGGTTGTAAAGGCTAAGGTCCACCTTGCGAGTTGGTATACTGAGGGCGGCCTCCCCGACGACTGGATAATCGAAACAAGCCCAAATGGATGGACAAACGATGAAATTGCACTGGCATGGATTGAGCATTTCGAAAAATGCACTGCACCACGAAAAAAAGGTGTCTATCGGCTGTTAATCCTCGACGGCCATGGGAGCCACCATACTACGGATTTTGAGAGATTTTGCAGCAAGAAGAAGATTATTACTCTCTGCATGCCTCCTCATTCATCTCATCTACTTCAGCCACTAGATGTTGGGTGTTTTAGTCCGCTGAAAGAGGCATATGGTGGAGAAATCAACCAATATAGCAAGGCGCGGATTACACACATTGACAAGACGGAGTTCTTTCTCGCCTTCTACGCTGCACACAACAGGATTTTCAGGCCAGAAACTATTAAAGGAAGTTTCAAAGGAGCCGGTCTTGTTCTATTTAACCGGGAAGTAGTACTTTCCAAACTATATATCAAGATGCGGATACCACTATTACGACCAGGCTCCCCAGCACTACCTGCACCTTGGGTCTCCCAGACACTACATAACTTAATACAAGTGGTTTCTTAATCAACTTTGATTAAGGATCAAATCTCTCATCATCAGGGAAGCTCCCCAATACCGATTTTAACTGCTATTGATCGACTGGCGAAAGGTACTCAGTCATTAGCCCATGCGGTGTCCCTTTTAATACAAGAGAACAAGACCCTTTGCGATGCAAATGCAGCACTTTCAAAGCGTCGCTTAGCCAAAAGAACATATCTACAGCCAGGAGGGTCACTTAGTACTCAAGAGGCAAGGGAGATAATTAATTCAAATGGGAAGGGGAAGCGGCCAGCTGGTGAAATGAGTGGTGGCGCTGTTGAGGCGGTCCGCCGCGGACCGACTGTGCGACGGTGTGGCAACTGCGGAAAGCCCGGACACAATGCGCGAACATGTGAAGAAGATGAATAATTATCTGATGTATCTAGTTCCGATTAGTTTTGATCGATTTCAATTGATGTAGTGCTGCAATTCAGGTTGTTGTGGTTGTGGTCTAGAAAAGTGCGTCGCTCGGTGGGGTGCGTCGCTCGGTGGTGTTTCACGTTAATAGTTTTAACTAGTTATAGTATTAAAGTAAGGATATAGTAGTGAAAGTATATTGAAGATCTAGGAAGGCTTAGAGGGCCGTATAATTTTCGGAAATATAAAACTCGATGTCTCTTGTGACGGCAGCCACGGTCAAGCAAGCCCTGGCCGTCACAAGGCCCTAAGCCTAAGCCCCACAGTCGCGTCAAGACTTTTACGCAGTCCAGGGATCGCATGAGCTTCGCTCTCCCTTTTTCCTTCTTTCTCTTTAGCTTAGAATATTCGTTGATAGCGCCAATAGACCCAGCTCCCATGCTGCACCTCGCGCTGGCCGTGACATCTATTTCCTCCTTCTAGGATTACTCGAGGCAGTTATAGCTTGCTCTACTACACTTCCTAATATCCAGGTTGTAGTAAAGGTAAACAATGATAATCCACCGCTTATCCAGGTTTTTAATATACCCTTATTTGATGATGATTGCTTCTACAGTAGTTAAGAGCATAAATAGCTTCCTCTTGAAAAACAATCTTTCAATCTCTGCATGACCCCACACAGTGTCAATTTGCGAAATATACACACTGTGTACAGCAACGATCGTGGTTGAATGACTCCAAGCTGTGATCATGGGGTTGCTCCCTTGTATCTTCAGCCTAAGCTTTATTTTGGGATCACAGATGTGGGAGAACGCAAGAGAACCTATTCGAAGAAATGAGAAGCAAAATAAGCTATAAATTAACCGGTCACCCCACACCCCTATCAAATCATCTATGAAAAAAAAGAAAAAAGATTCTCACTATACAGTAGTGCTAGTTGCAAATGCGATACTAAGTACATAGCCCGAAGCACAGCCAAGGAACATGACTGAGTTCCTTATAGACGATGCTGTCGGTCTATACTCTGAAGGGAGCCAGACGATTCTTTCGTTATCTTTCACGATCCAAATATTATCCGTGCTCAAGCCAAAGCCGGAGAAAGGTGGCTTCGAAACAATTCTCTCAGGAGTAGGTGATCCACATAGAAGAAGTTCCGAGATCAAGTCGACAGTTCCGAAATCAGTAACTAGTAGCGCGCTGGATGCTGGGTCGAATGCAAGACTCCTAGTATAGCCCTTGAGCGTCAGCAGGTGGGCCCCTGTGGCCGCGTCCCAGAGCCGGACTATCTCGTCGTACGACGCTGATGCCAACACCTGGCCGTCGAGCGAGAAGGCCCCCGAGCAAACCCTGTCACCATGGCCCCCGAGCGTCTGCCGGTGTGAGTCCCAGACAGATTTAACACCTTTAACAGTAGCGAGGCTTGGCAAGCGTCGATCCCAAAACTTTTGTTGCACTTAGCTTTGGACCGGAGAGAATAAAACCACAGTGCTATACATCTGGAGAGGCGCGTGTTCAAGAATCGATCCAAAGCTCGAGATCACCCTAGTGGCATCCTTGAGAAAGTTACCCAGCTCTGAGTTCGTCTTAGGAAAGTGCCATATAAGTTAGCCCAAGAATACTTTTAGATTGAGACTGTACTAACCTCTATTATCTCACGGAGCTCCCTTAGCGCTAGGGCGCTATCTAAAAGCCTTCCTAGAAGTAAGAGAGCCTCAAGCCAGTGAAGGAAGTGCTCATAGAGAAACGCAATAATATCATCATACATCGCTCATCCGCTATGCTGCAAGTGGTAAACCCAGTAGAGGCAGGCACACCGGAGGTCTACAGGGATGTTTTAGTTAATGTCGTCTCTGGATGCACCCAGCTTACAAATATCGCAGATATCCTGTTTAAGCCCCCCCCCCTGCATGCGCTAAATACAATTTATTGCCAGCATAGCGTGTAATTTTGTGGTGTTAACCCAGTACTTATTTACACCTAAATTATCTGGGTTGAGAAGAAAGTCGCTAAATAATTTATACAGTAACCGGATAGAACTATGAGGCTCGGTGGGGATATCTAATACTGCATGTAATTCCGGAAGCTACTAGTTGATATCATCTATATCTATATCTAAGAGCAGGGTAAGCGATACAGCCGGAAATGGAGTTGCGAGAAGAATAAGGGCACCCAGGAATTGTAGCTGCTGACCAGATTCCGTTTCATCGTTACCAAGGAATAACTGGCTGAGAATAGGGCTATATATCTGATCAAGTTGGGTCCTATTCTTTTCACATTGCTCAAGCCATAGCTTTAACTGTTTCTTCGGGATTTTTTGGGCGTTTCTCATTGTAAACGAACCGGCAGAGCATCGCAGCATAGATGAAGAGCGGCTCAGGGCTTGTGGTCAGCTGAACTAGGTGCTCCAGGACCTTAACACCGGGCCAAGAGTCCTGTAGCACCCCTTGCTTTGTTCTGATCTCTTCGAATCTCCTTTCCAGGAAGACCTTAATGTCGGCCTTAGTATCCTGGGAGAATTCTCGGTGGATCTCCAGGCTGCAAACAATCTTTCTCTTCAGGAAAGGCTAAAATGCATTAATAACCTTGGGATCAGGCTTACTTGTGAACAATATACACAAGCGCACCCAACGTATTATGCAGAACTTGGATAGTAATTTCACAATATCCGGGAGGTGTTCAGGGCGCTTACACTCATCCAATACGTCGATAACGATCACTCTTGGCAATTAGTTTGCATTAGTAAAGAGTATATCTGTCATAGGCTTCTATATGAGCTTGTTGAATTGGAATTCAAGAGCCTTCTTTTCTACTACCTCTTTATCCAGACTGTCAAGCGATTTCCGAAGACAGCCCTCAAGGGAGGGGACAGCCTTTAAAGGAGGGGACAGCCTCAGCTAGTTGCGTGGCAAGGGTGGGAAAGAGTTGAGCGGTGTTGTTGCGGCCCTGCTCTCCTCTCTTGAAGAGGTAATCAGCAGCTAGTTGGTCTTTGTTGTGGAAAGAATCGGCCACCGTGTGCGCAACGGTAGATTTGCCGGTCCCTGCGGGGCCTACCAGCCAAAAGATGGGTTCGGCGGAGGGGTTACCTACCTGTTGGGGTAATTGTTTGCTGCATGCGGACTTAAGTGCCAGCCTCGCACTTTGGGCTGGCTTGAATGTCTGCACTGTTGTGTTGTGCTTTGTGAACAATGGGAAGGGCTAGAGGGTAATCCTTGAGTATTGTGTTGAGTATTTAGCTGTTCGTCTGTTAGTGTAGGTCTGTAAATTGGACAGGTAAAATATGCTTGGTGTGTTTATGAGCGGCAAAGTGTTGAGATAAAACATCTCGATGCTCCTTAGCAACTTAAAGGTGCTCCGTTGCGACTAATAGCAAGGATCGGATGTCATCACACTGTTCTTCAGCTACCCTGCTCAACGCTTTAAGAGTTTTCTGTGAAGCAAATGTGTTTACTATATTTGATTTATCCTGTATAGTCTGTTCTAGTTCCTTGATCTTAGAAACCATTCCCTCCCAATCATCATAACAGATTGCATCTCAACCCGCTTTAGCAATCCACGTCTGGTAGAACTGTAGAACGGTCTTAATCTGGAACTCGAGGATATGCTGGTACAGGTCGATCAGATGGCTCTTAAGCTCCTCTATTAAGCCCCTACTCTTAAGATTGTTGGGCCAAAGGAGATGTTCAAGCTCAACGTAAAAGCGGATACGAGAGGTAATATATGTCAATCCATTCCTGTTAGCTTCCTCTGCTGCACCCTGGTTTGTGAAGACTGGGAGGAGGACACAGACGCCGGCCCAGGCCAGGGATGCCTCAGGGGACACCTTAACAGCCTCGTCAACCAGGCCCTTCACGGTTTTGATAAACTGAGCTGTTTGTGAAATCTGGTCCTTCAGACCGAACTCATAACCTAATATAGTATATTTGATCTGCTTTCCGTCGGCCTGTTGTATGGCCTGGTTGGTGATCTCTTCCAGTTGGGCTTGGCGCGTATTGGGGTTGGTGCTGATGCGATTTTCAGCAAGAGCTAAGGTCTTAATCTGGCCAGTTGTGTCCTGTGAAGCAGTACAGTGAAAGGCAAAATGGGTTTCGCAAAATCTTTTAGTTAACGTTTTTAGTAGTATCTGCGGCCTACGTGGCTTGGCAGATCACATTTGTAGCGACGCAGTACTCGGGAAGAAATCACTAACAGGCCAGAAATAGTTTGCTGGAAATGCGCCAGAGACCCAAACTGTTTAGAATGTCCATGGCTCTCGTCTTTGCTTTCCCATTAGTTGTGTCCCCCCCCCCCCACAAATCACCATTCTTGAACTTTACATACACCCTTGTGTCTCACACTAAGTGTTGATAAACACCATGAAGCGACATGGCTGGACTTGAGATGAATTTCGGGTATGCCAGCTGGTTTTCCAGGTGCCTCAAGAAAACAAAGCGAGAGAAGACACAGATGCATGTAGGGGCAGCGTTTAAACAAATTAATCACCTCACCGCATTGCTCGCTCAAAGGAGGTGACCGCCAAACGGCCTAGGCACGCAGAATAAGCCAAATATCTCAATTACTGTACTGTATAAAAAGGTAAATCATGATAATACGAAATAAATCAATGCGACTATAATCTATATATCGTGAGATAAACCCAAGTCTGCGGCCAGGGGATTTACTTGCTCGGCACGCCAAGTGTCCAAGGTCTCAATGGACGAAGAGGTATCTGGATGATCCGGTCCCAAAACTTTACAGCTGGCTTGGATGCACGAGTCCATCAAGTTGATAGCATCAGTGATATATCCTTGAGAGTACCAGGTGAACGCGAGGTTTGCCATACTGGTAAGCGTTTTGGGGTGCTCCTCGCCAGATACCCTCTTCCTCGCCTCCATTACATCCACCTCAAGTTCTTCTGCCTCCTTCCACCGGCCCTGGCTCCAGTAGGTCGACGCAAGTTCAGCCATGCTCGCAAGCGTATCAGGATGCTCCTCGCCAAGCAATCTCTTCCTTGCCTCCGCCACCTTCACCCGGAGCCCCTCCGCCTCCTTCCATCGGCCTTCGTCATGGTATACTTCCCCAAGCTTCCTCCACACAAGACACTCATGCTTCTTCAAGTTCTTGCCCCAGCCACCATAATCCTCGTTCATGCTCGGAAGGTGCGCAATCAGGTGTTGACGGAATTCAGGGCTCTGCTGGTTCTGATTGACTTTCCAACACACTGCAAGTATGAGCACTATATAATGCCACTGCCATGGTCGATTTGGGTACTTTTCTTGACCCAAAGCCTGGGTCCGCCACCGCACTAGGCTATGCATGGTCACCCCTTCCCCGTCCCCCCTCTCCTCCCGCTCGCTGCAGCAGGCTATAGCGGAGTAGTATCTTAGTGCAACGTCGGTAATGGTAATGATGCCATTCTCCTTCGTTGAGTTGGATGTATTGCCGGAGATCGGCTGGCAATCCTTCATTCTCGTCGTTGCCCAGTTCGATATCTACCGCCGGCATACCAAGACTTGCCAGGCGGAAGATCTCATTCGGGATGACAGTGCCCTTGAAAAATCCAAGAAATATCAAAACTTTGTCGACGTCAAGGCCTGGATGCTGCCTGTAATCTTCTGTAGTGTTGTGTCCCACACTGTACGGATAGTCTTTTTTGTTGGTAGTAGATCCATGAAATCCTGCTGGCTCAGAAGTTCACTGTGGTGTCTCTCATAGTCTATAAGGTATTGGGAAAGAGCACTCTCTTTATCATCGTCACTGCTGATATAGGCACCTGCGAGTTCAAGAGCCAGCGGCAGAAATCCAAGCTTCTTCGCTATCTCGTCGCAATTGCGTTGGACTCTCTCAGAAATCGTCTTTGCATCGAGCCTCAGATGTCGCAGAAGAAGCGAGGTTGCTTCCTCCCGACACATGGTGCCAACTCGAACTTTTTCACAGGCTTCAGGGACCAGTCTTGCGCTTTCTACGTCTTGGCTGGTGATGATAATAGTCCCTCGCTCCCCTTTTGGCATGATCATCGAGATTCCCGAATTGAAGTCATCGGCATTATCGATAACCACCAGCCATTCGTCATCTGCCTCTCGAAGCCACTACAATACCGTTCGAACTGTAGGGTCTGAAGATAGGCGTGTATTTGCCTCAACAGGCTTCTCTGGGAGCCCAAGTTCCATAGCACATTGCTTGAAACTGGACCGAATATCCTCCTCGTTTGTCGCATCGATCCAGAGGATGGGGTTATATTTATCTCTGTGGTTTTCAGCGTAATCTAGCGCCAGCTGGGACTTGCCGGTGCCACCTAATCCGTGTATGGAAACAGCGTGCGGAACATTTGCATTCTCGTGTGTTATTTGCAGCTTTTGCTCGAGTTCCCCCGACAGCTCAGTCCGTTCAGTGTAGGTGTGCACCCTGCCAAATGGAACCGCATAGTAATGCTTTCCCAACCGAGCTAGAGATGTCACATCGCGAAGTACACTGAGTATAGAGTTGTAACTTTCGCTCTTAAAGCTAAATTTGTTGAGCCCGTAGTGATCTTCAGAGAGTCCCACGAACGTTCGGCCCGGGATACGCGGCAGACTGCTCACGAACATACTATCCATGGTATTAGCGCCGTCCTGTGGAGAATATCAGCCGTACTTACAAATTGACGTTTCCGAAAAAGCCATAGCCGACGAACTTCTGTTGGCCGCTTTTCGAAGAAGTTGAATACGCTGACATGCGCAGCACGCCTGGCAAATTTATCGTGTAGATCAAACAGATCAATGGACTGGCATTCTAGGTTGACTAAAATCCGTGGGTTCGAACCGAGGGGCCGGAGAGCTTGCGCCGCCCACCATCCCCATGTCCCGAAGTTGGACCCGTGATGTGGCGTGCCCAAGAAGAGGATTGCACTGGTCTATTCAGCAATGGAGCCAAAGTCTGAGCTCCCCTTGGCTCGGATAAGTGCCTACTTTGGTTAGCTAAATCGTTTCAAAGGGCTGTCTTCACACTACCTTCTTGACCAAGAGGCCACCGTAGCTGTGTGCTACAAAAATCAAGTTTCGGCTTCGCTCCTAAAGTTAGACCAGTCAGCAGAATCCTCAGGAGCTGGTCGTCAAAACTGACCGCCGAAGAGACACGAATTTCCCCCTTGATATGCACCAGAAGCTCATTCGCGAGGCTATCTAGTCGCCCACATACAGCGTCGCGCTTCCAGAATGAGTCGTGGTTGTAGAAGTAGATGCGAATGTTTCCGCGAGCCGCTGTGTGGAGATCATCGGGGAGAAAATCGTCTTGGCCGCAGACGTCTCGACGCTGACGTCGAGAACCGGCTGCCTGGTACCGTCTTCCTGCGTGGACTTGCTGTGGCCATGCTTTTGGTGCTCATCCTGGATGATGTGCAGCTGTTGACGCCGACGCGGTGGATGATGCCTATGCGTTGCTGACCGTTCAGCCGCGCATTGCGATCGGAAGCATTAGTTTCTCCGCGCTAATCACTGGCATTAATCGACGGCGATAGTAACTTCGCCGGCGTTGCCGCCAAGGAGATTGAGGAGGAGCTCGGATTGGTGATTAAGCAGTTGGAGTTGACCTGCCTGATTGACAGGGCCGACGATATCAGGCACGCTCGGAACACCACGGATTTAGCCGAAGATGACAGCGGGAGCAAGCCCGACTGTGCCGAGGGCGAGATGATTTCAGTTTGTAACGTACCCTGCTCCTGGCGGCTGCGACGAGTTCATAAAAGTCTTGTCGCTCGAAAGGCGCCTGCCGAGGAGCTCGCTGCGTGAGTGGAGGGCAAGAACAATGGGTGGCGCCATCGTGGCGAGATTATCACACTGAAGATTGTACCCATGACCGACTTGTGGGTGGAGGGTCTCGTGGATGCGAAGAACCTGGTGGCAGCTCTCGTAGCGGCCGTCATTTCAGCCTTCTTCGCCTCCTTGGCGGCATGGTTTGAGAGAATAGCGCCACACTGACTGGAGACAAACGAGTCCCTCGCAACTCACTGCAGTTCTTCATTTCTCTCAGGACATTCATACATGCCACACAGTAGCAGAAAAGAAACAATTGCTTTCATGTCAATTTATTCACGAAGAAGAAGTCGAGATTATCCGCTTCTTGGTTGTATGCCGCTTTCAGCGACTAGAATACACCCACATCGAGTCTTATCCTTACAAGTCCCATGACTGCTGACGAACAAATGATCCCTGTCCGGTCCTTTTGGGCTCTAGGACAATCGTGATGAGTAAGAAGTTCTTGGAGGGCGTCTCAAAAAAGCCATAAATTCCAAGGTGTCCAGCACCGTCGTTTTAACCGCCTGTAGCTGTTTTCCAACCCTTTATGCCCTCTCATTCCTCGCGAAAAATTTCACATTCCCCTCAGTCTCGCCTACTCACCGACACATCACACCCTGCACCCTGCAACCTATCAATCCGGCATCGGCTTTGAAAGACAAGTTTGAGTCACGTCAGACGCGAAACATCATTCGGAACACCATGGTTCTCCAAGCCTCGAAAGCAATCGGAATATATCAATCAGGATCAGATAACTTCATGGAGAACCTGCCCGATATCATCCGTTCCATCAGAGGCCAACTTAGCCTCTTAAAGGCTACTACGGTCTCTCTGATTCACCTGTCATCATCGGACCCTGATACAAAGATTTCCGATCCAGACGTCGCTCAAGCCTTTGTAGCCTGTGATGGAACGGCTCGGTGCCTTATTCAAATATCAGACAATCTGATATGTGGATCAGGAGACAGAAAACCAGGCAGCACACCAGGAACCGACATAATAAGACGGCAAAACGAGGTGAGTCGAAAAGCCAAAAATTGGTCCTTGTCACCTGTCTCCATCCAGCTACACTTCTGGTCGTCATATGAACGAGAAGACTGGCTTACTGTCGGAGAAGGGCAATGCTAATACCCAGCCGCAGAGCGCTCAGGTGAAGGTACAAGCATATACAATTTCCTCTATTGCTTCAACAATCGCGGGGTCCAAAACCGACCGCGAATCGGAGTATCGGTCTAAATCCAGCTGCGTAGACGATTCAGCACAGGATACAGTTGGGGACAGCCAGTGTGAGGATATCGGAGTTTCTAACCAGATAATTACAGGCTGCGAACAGGAAGGACTGGCAGTGGCCAACCGGGGAGACTTGGCCTGTAGGATCATGCGCGAGGTGGAGAAGAAGTGGCACAAGTGAGCTCCTCTCCACAATATGCCTAGATCTGGCTAATCATCGCTAGATTCTGCATCATCACGAAGCGCCAACCGGCGGATGCGACACTCAAGCAGTGCTCCGCTCCGATCTTCAAGGCATATCTCTACTGGATCTGCAAGGCGTCGTCAATCAAAAAGGAATCATCGGTGACAATATATTGGAAGTTTCTGAGGGCCTACTACTACAATAAAACAAAGAAGCCGATGGATTGGGCAGGTCTATATGACGTCGGCAATGTAAGCCTCGTTATGTGTGCCTTGCCTCTGAGAACAAGCTAGCTAACTGGTGTTGTTAAGTGGATTACGGCCACGCTCACGCCTGAGTTCCACCTGATGCCTCAACGACGATCAAACCCGGCCTCTCTATAAAATATCTGTTTCTCATTTATACTACAGTATGTTTGAGTTCTTGAGCGTTTTTTTTTTCTGCCGCATAAAGGACTCTGGATGAGCTTGGCAACTATTGTATGTCACTTTCGACAAGATCCGGCGACCTGAACCAGCATCTGCGCTACAGAGATGCAAAATTCGAAGTCTTTGCACCCATCGCCGGCAGCAGGCGATCACGTCTTGGCGAAATTCGAAAATCTTACCAGGACCACGAGAGCCGGTGGCAAGTCACGCCGCACAGTGTCACAGCACAATGAGGGTCAAATCATTCTTGTGCCGTGAAGAGAAGTTCTGGACTGGCTATGGGGTCTATGGTCTTGCGGAGGTGGGTCTTCTTGATAGATCGCTAGTATTCAGAGTGGAAACTTGGGTGACGTATCTCCACTAGAGTCAATTGTGATTTGCCGTTTCCTTTTTGTCTGTCTGTTGCCTAGAATCTTCGTCATGCAAAGGGTATCTCTACACGCAGTTTGGACAAGGACAGTGTCTTGACTGACTTTCGGGCATTGGTCAGGACGACGGGAATGATGCTCACGAGTGTATTACGTTGTTACGTATCTTTGCTACTCCTGTGAGACACTTGATAAAAGTCCATGGGAGTCCACTTTGATCTATGGTATTTCAGGTTCGGCCTGGCCTCCGCCCTACGGATAAATTTGCATTACAAGCAACCTTCTTCATCATTCCAAATTTCAAGAAAATGCCCCATCGACTTCTCCATTCTCACACATATCTTCCATGGCTCTGGTGACTGGCCTTGCGATGCGACGCACGACTCCGTAGGCCTTAGGCCTCAGTTTGGTAGAGGTGGTAGAGGTCGATTTGGTGGTGGGTGTGACGGCAGCCACGGTAGGCAAGCCCTCTGGCCGTCACAAGGACCCTAACCCTTAGCCCCACAGTCGCGTCAAGACTTCGCGAGCCAGGGACCGCCAGAGCTGAGCTCTTCCCTTTCTTTTCCTCTCCTCAGCTTAGAATATTCGTTGATAGCGCCAATAGACCCAGCTCCCATGCTGCATCTCGTGCTGGCCGTGACAATTAGCATCTGCCAAATTTGATGCAGCCGCGACGGCTCCGACCTCATGCACAGCCTGAGCTTGGCCACGAAAAGTGCAAAAGCATAAGCACCCCCACGAGTGCTTTCAGGTACATCTGGAATCCGAGATGAGACAAGCGTTAGTTACACAACATTTCCCCTCAGCTTCAACAATTGGGGGATATTACCCCAAGCCGTAACGCAGACTGATGAACATCAAACTGACTAGTATCCTACATGCCGCCATTTCACACTGTTGCTACGGCGGTAGAATCCGCGGTTGCACCGCTGAATTCATATCTCTATCACCCTCAAATGCACGAGATGGACAACCCCGCCTCTCTTCGCTGCGCCGAGAACATCGCGCTGTTCCATATGTTGCACGCCGGTCGGAAAGACGGAACCCTTTGCAAGGACTCTGTACCTGCCCGTCCGGCAGTTGGAACTTCTGGAGCCTTGCCGACCCATCATGAAGATTACGCCCTTTCCTTCGACAGGGAGCGTAGTCTAGCTGGCGCCCTCGCCTTCATATCTCATACAAAGGACGATCCCAATCACATCCCTGCTGTTTGCATCGAGGAGAATCACTGGCCACGGGCAAAGCCATCGTTGCGGATACTGCTGGCTGTAAACAGGTCCGAACGGAAGGATGGGAACGACATTTTGCGGTCAATAACAGCCGGCTTACAGCGTATTTTCGCAGCGCTTTCTCAGGTAGTGGATGGCAGTAAGTGCCCCTTTCCCCGAGAGTGTTCGGCAAATGCTGAATTCTATGGCATACAACAGACGATGATCAAGTAGAGATTGAGCATGACATACGCCGCATGGTTGTTTCCATGTGCTCGGAAAAGATCCTTAGCCGTTTGCGCTTGACAACGCGCCAGGGGAAGGAACCAAGACAGCATCCCAAGCTGAGATTCCAGAAGGTCATCCATGCTCTCGCATCACACACCACCACGACGTCATTTAATCTCGCCACTGTGCCCAATGAGGAGATAAATATGTTTATCGAGAGGGCGAAGGAAATTGTTGCACTAATCGACACGTATACAAATCACCCGAGGCCGCAGCAGCTTGAGGACCTAATTGATGGACTTTATCGCCTGCGCAAGGTAGACTGCCAGGCCGTGCTCAACACAATACCGGACGACAGAATCCAAGAGAGCAACAAGAAAAGCACGTTGAATACGATACATAAAGTAGCAAGGTACGCAGAAGCTGCCCGTTTCCTCTTTCGCACGTCCAAGAGGTTCTCAATTGCTCGACGAATGCAAGTCGAGGTGGTAAGTCTCCCGGACGATGCATTTTTCCGGGCACCTGTGGACCCTGAGTACGCAGTCAGTGTATCTTCTATGCTCCAAAGAATTAGAGCGCCACATAGGACGAAGCGCATGACACAAAAGTCTCAGACAAACACACTCTGCCTCCTGATCGATACGAGCCCGAGCAAGGCAGACGACGATCTTACGAAACAAGCCCGTAGAACACACGTGACAGGAAAGCTGCACGCCGAGGTCCAGCTGGTACTTCATTGCGAGATTCTCGAAAAGTTCAAGCCATCTAATAACCGGCTGCCGCTACCACCAAGGATCGTGTGCTCGAGCAAGAAAGCCTGCTTCCTCTGCGACTTGTATATAAAGATGCACGGCAAGATGCAGACACCATGGTCCCATGGAAAGCTATATCCAGGATGGTGGTTGCCCGAGTGTTCAGCACTGGATCTTCAATTGCGGTTCATTCACCTTCTCGAAGATCGCCTCAGAGATAGCATTGTGCTACTGTTCGAAAGACGAGAAAGGACAAGTTATCCAGGTCCGAGTGAGAGTACACTCATTACACTGCCTTCATTGGCATCGGAGACAGGGAGTGCTCTTCTCCCAAGGGATGATGACGAGGACCAATCAGGCGACATTCAGGCGGAAGGCATTGAAACAGTGGACGAAAATGATAATCAAGAAGTGACGGACGATAACAACGGTCCGAAATCGAGTTCTGAGCCTCTTTCAAGTGTCTTGGACATTTCCGTCTCCAGAGACACCTCCGGTGAAGACCACGAGCGGGGCAAATCGGATGCCGAGTCGCAGCATGAGCTCTCAAATCTCTCGTGCAGAACCGACAAAATAGCAAAAAGAGGCAGCCAAAAGATGGAGGGCGTGGTAAAGGAACACTCACCATATGCAGAGCTCGAAAGGGAAGCACAATCCGCCCAGTCCGCCTCGTCCCCAAAAGACTCCGACCACGTCAACTACGTCAAACAAGACGACCATGTAGCGGAGGACGAAGATCTTTCTAGCATCATTGATGATCCGGTCAAGCCCCTTGACCTGGATGAGGAACGTTCCCAGTCCCCCAAACCCTGCGAGGACAGTGGCAAGTCCCTCGAAGCGTACTATCACATGCGACAAGGTCAGAGACTCTCACAAACCATACGCCCCAAGCATACGAAAACTTTTTTCACTAGCTCCCTTGTTCTCCAACTTGAATACTCAACCGCATCGGGTCTGAACGCAAGAGGAGGGACACAACCACACAAGCTTCCTTTCAGCATAGAACGGGCGGGAGTGGATGAGGTCGCAAAGTTGAAGGACGACGGAACTTTACCCATCGGAAATGCAGAGGCAATGATTGGCGAGATTCCGATAACCCTACCTAGCATGGACCGTCTCTGTGTCGCTGCAGGCGGAGTTGTGTTCAAGATTACCTTCCAGTGAAAGACAGGTTGCAGGTTTGGATACGAAGTGCAGCTTGGTTCTCACTGAAGTCTTATCATGATGAATGATGTGTAAATATTATTACATGAACCAGCCATTAAATAGCACTAAGATCAACAGCTACTGACACAACCAACTCCTGCCACAAAGCAGTCGAGAAACACACCTCCTGGCTACCAGATAACCCAAAGACTGAGACCAAGAAAAGAAGCGATGAACACTAGGTGGTCAGAATAAGCAGAAGGTGCCTTGGACTCAAGATTGATGGCGACAGGGGCCCCGCTGCTGGGAGCGCAAGTAAGGTTGAACTTGGCTGTGGTGCTGAGGTCGTCGGTGATTGCAAATTTCTCCTTGTTCGCAGGGTTGGAGTCCCTCAGAGTGTACCACCAAGTATTGACCCTTCCAAAGAACCTGTCACATCCGATCTCCTGCCAGTACTGCCCAGCGTTGGACACGCTGGCGACCGCCTGTCCCAAGGTCGGGCCTGACGACGGGTAGCCTGTCTCGGTCACCCAGACAGGCTTGCCCTGGGAGGCGTTGAGCGAGGTTTCGTAGATGTAGTCGAAGACGGTGGTGGTGTTGCTGAAGACGTTGCCCTTGTCTTTCTCATAGTAAGAGTAGACGTCGGTGCCGATCCAGTCGATTTCTTCGATGACGGCGCTGTTGCTGTCGTTCGCGATCGCGCTCCACGCGTCGACGTGGCCAATGGGCTTGTCACTGAGGATGGTGCCATTGATGGCGGTACGGACGTCGCGGATGAACTGCACGATTGTGTCGGGTCCCTGTCCTATTCCTGCTTCGTTCTGTACGCCGGACTCTGAGGCTCGGTAGAGGTCCTCACTTCCAACGGAGATAGCGACAACGAGGTCGGCGAACTGTTAGCCGTACTGGTCGATGGCGTTTTGCATTGCAGTGAGTTCGTTCTGGATCGACTCGGTACCAGAGCACCATATCCCGAGCAGCATCGAGGTGTTGGTCGCAATGGGTTTCATGATATGCGAAGCTGGAGATGAGACCAAGCTTTCAGCCGCAGAGGACCCCACGTGAACTCTGATAATGAATCAGACTCTGCCATCAAGCCCACAGTCCCAAGCCTAAACCGAAATTGGTTATTAGGCAGGTACTTTGTAAAGGATTTCACCGTTTGGTATCACGATAAAGTTATCCTCCTCGGCGGCCCACTGCTTCCAGGTGGTGCTGATCCTGTCCAAGTCTTCCTGTGAGCCAAGGCCATGCCTCAAAAACTCCTTGGCGAAATCCGACTCCAAGGCACGGTCCGTCCAGCTCTCACCAAACGCCTTAGCCGCCTCGCCTGTATAGTACCAGGAGCTGAAACCGATCGACATGTGCTCGTCGTCTGTCTTGCATCCAGCTTGCTTCGCCCACTGTAATCAAATCGAGTCAGCATTTGCCTTTCATGACCCGCCCTGGTGAGGGGCTTACCTGTCGGACATACCGCCCAGCGTCAGGCTGTCCTCCACAAAGCCTAGCCGTCTTCCGGTAAGCATCCAGCCACTCATCCAGCCCCTCGGGCTCGGGGAACCACGCAAAGCTCTTGCAGTCAGCCTCGCGGGCAGCAACGATGCCACCCGGCTTGGCCACGCGCTTCATCTCCCTGAGGATCCCCACGGGGTCCTTGACATGCTGCAGGACCTGGTGGCAGAAGACGACGTCGAAAGATGCGTCCGGGTAGGTAAGGGCGTTTGCATCCGCGACCTCAAAGGCGCAGTTCGTGATGTTGCTACGACCTGCCACATGCGCCCGCGCCCGCTCGAGTACTGCCTCAACGGCATCAACTCCAGTGACCTTCCCGTCTGGGACGAGCTCGGCGAGGTCCGCGGTGATCGTGCCCGGGCCGCAGCCAATGTCCAGGATGGCGTGGTGTGGCTTCAGGTGTGGCAGGAGGAAGGCGGCGCTGTCTTGTGCGGTGCGCCTGGCATGGCTGTTTACCACACTGGCATGGTGGCCATGGGTGTATTTGCCTTTTCTTGCGCGGCGGCCATCCTCGCTTGGTATTTCGCACCGTGGGTGACAAGGAAAGGGTGGGCTAGTTAACCTCAGCTGCCGAGTGCCTGTCAAAATTCGAATCTTGCCGAGTAACTAGGTATGTAGAAGATGGAGGAAACAATGAGGAATGAATTTTGCGATATAGTGGTCTAAGAAAATGAAGAAGTTGACAAGTTGGTCCTCGTTAGATGGTTAGAGGACTGCACCATTGGTGTGCCAAAGACACAGACGCCGGTATCGGGGCTTGCTGGTGAATAGCTGCGCCAATGCACGGATGGCACCAGTCACGTTCATTCTTTACGCTCCCATTGATCCTTCAGTACATAACCAAATGAAGAAAGTTTGCAATAACTATACATATTCTTGAAACATCTGATTACATAGGCTGGGTTTGCTGCACTTGTGCTCTGCACCTGCTTTCGCCTCGGACTGCATGTGCACACCGCAGGCACTATCTTAGCTGGTTCGATCTGGCAGGGTGAGCAATAAAGAGACCAGCTTCAGTTGCGATGATGCTCCGCAAGTTTAATCAAAATTTTAACGGTCTCTATGTCGTTACGGCTCGAGAGTGCATTGGGCCCAAGAACACTGATAAGCTGGGTCGGCGGCCAGAGGCCCCCAGTAATGATACCGAATCTAGACAGCTTAGGTTGGAAATTAAGAACTAAACTGTGCGTGTTTCGCCAACTCTAACAGTTTGCTAATTTAAACAAACAGTATGCCGTCGTAGACTCACAGCTGCATCTTGCTAATGTGATCAAACGCCGCCGTCAATCATTACAGATCTGCGCTCAAATCGCTCGCTATTATCAAGCCTGTTTACAAATACACTGCTTTACAGTGTACGGAACGGTTGCGCAGTGCGTAACGCTTGTAGGATTTTGGGTGTAACCATTGCTTTACTGACTTTAATAGTAAAAAACCTCTGTATTCAGGAGTTTCTTTGGTAAAGACAACAAAATAATACAAGAAGCAGTCATACCTGGAGGGGAGGGCCAGCTTTTAGTATCGGCTCTGTAATGACTCGAAGAAATTTAGATAATAGACTAGGACTCTCACATCTACTTCTCAGATCTAGAATCAAACCCTCAGCATAAAGATATAACCGCAATTGAATTATAGCTATATATTTACATAACGTAGATATCTTGAGTGTTTTTACGACAACGGTTGTGATATTGTTCCGATTGCCCCGAGGCCCACCTGGGCAACAGGCATTACTGGGGACAACGGCGTCGCGGACGATGCTGAAGCCCGAATCCACCCGCCGGAGCCTCGAGGGAGCTCCCACGGAGAGGCCCAGAGCAATGGTGAAGGCTATGCATAGCCTTATATTCTAGCCTTCGAAGAGCAATTATCTGCCGGTTATAAAAGATGTCGCTGCTGTCAATGCAACATTTGGACAAACGCAACTGGGACCAAAGAATCATTTTCTGAACATTACGAACTCGCATTTGAGACTTATACAACGATTCTCTTCTAAGCTGATAAACATGGCTCAAAATCTAGTCGAGAAATATGCTCAAGAAAGAGAAAAGCGTACTCGGGCCGACGGTCTCGCCCAGTACATTGACGTCCGGTCCAAAGAGACGCAAGACCTCGCCAGGGACCCATGGGTGGACTACGACTCACCACGCATCACCAGTCCTCCCCTCAGAGATGGCAAAAACATCAAATTTTTGATTTGCGGTGGGGGCCACAGCGGCATTCTATACGCCGTCCGCCTGATCGAGGCTGGCTTCAGCAGCAACGACATCGTCATCGTCGACATCGCCAGCGGCTTTGGAGGCACCTGGTACTGGAACCGCTACCCGGGCCTGATGTGTGATGTCGAAGGCTTTGTCTACCTTCCGCTCTTGGAAGAGACTGGCTATGTGCCGAAGCATAAGTACTCATACGGTGACGAGATCCGGGGCCAGTCTGAGCGGATCGCGGCCATGTGGGACCTGCAGGGCCAGTTCTGCACCAAGGTCGACAGGCAGGTCTGGGACGAGGATAGACACCAGTGGGTGGTGGACATGAGCCGCACATTCGGAGAAGGGGGGTTCCAAACCGAGAAGCTGACGGTTTATGCCAACTTTGTCGTTGCTGCCGGCGGCGTGCTGTCCATCCCCAAGGTTCCCAAGCTGTCCGGCTGGTCCCACTTCCGCGCGAACAAGCACGCCTTTCATACGTCGAGGTGGGACTACGCCTACACCGGCGGCAGCCAGGAAAAGCCCGACATGACTAAGCTCAAGGGAAAGCGCGTCGCCATCGTCGGCACCGGCGCGACGGCCGTCCAGGTCGTCCCCGAGCTCGCCAAATGGGCCAAACACGTCTATGTGGTGCAGAGGACGCCTTCGTACTGCGGCGCACGCGGCCAGACCGAGGTGACTCCCGAGATGTGGTCCTCTGTGGCTGACGGTCCGGGCTGGCAGGACCGCCGCAGGCGCAACTTCAACTCCTTCGTCACAAACAACCCTGAGCCCGCCGACCTCGTCAATGATGGGTGGACGCATGTACCAGGCGCGTCTGGGACGATCGGGTCCAGCAGCAAGATTGTGTCCCCCGACGGGATCGAAGATCATATTGCACAGCTATTTCAAATCGACGGCGCCGCCACGGATGAGTTTCGGGCGAGGATCTCCTGCGAGGTGAAGGACCAAGCCGTGGCCGAGAAGCTGAAGCCCTGGTACGGCACGTGGTGCAAGCGGCCGACCTTCCACGACGACTACCTCGCGGCTTTCAACCGCGACAACGTGACCCTGATCGACACCAACGGCAAGAGCCTCGAGTCTCTCAACGAGAGGGGGATCGTCTTCGACGGCGTCGAGTACGAGGTCGACTGTCTCGTCCTGGCGACCGGCTTCGTCGGCTCGTCCAACAACGGCCTGGTCGAGCGGCTCGGCGCGCCCATCCTAGGCCGCGGCGGCGCGTCCATGGCGGAGGAGTGGGCGCGGCCCGGGGCCAGCACGGCGTTTGGGCTCTTCATGCCGAAATTCCCCAACTTCGCCGCCACCTTCTACCGCGGTGGAGGCTTCTCGTACAACCTCTCGTCCGTCTACGATGTGTTTGCCCGCCTGTTTGCTCGTGTCACGGGGGTGCTGCACAACCACGGCGGCGGGGACAGGGAGGCGCAGGCGAACAAGAAGCTGGTGTTTGAGGTTTCGGAACAGACCCTCGAGCGCTGGGCCGGTGAGGTTGCCAGGCGGGCGCCGTGGCTCCTCGCGGTCGGTGTCTGCACGCCGGGCTTCTACAACGCGGAGGGCACCGCCTTCACCAAGGAATTGTCCGCCGGGCCTGACGAAAAGGAGCAGAATTATGCCAAAGCCAGAGGGTCGATGTGGGGTGGTGGTCCACTGGACTATCAGCTTACTGTCGAGGAGTACATGGCAAAGGAAACGAGTCCGCTGAGTGACTTTGTTGTCGACGTGGTTTAGACCGGTATGGTTCATTGCTTCTTTTGACCTTCCATGGTACAGACCGCATGGGGTGCATTAGTTAGATCATCGATTTCCTAGGTAGGCTGGATCCAGGGACTATACAGCTTAGTATGTATGTAGATAAGACTGAAACCACTTTTTGAAATTGAACATGCTTATTTTACATCAGGCATTTGTTATTCTTTAATTAATGGGACGTACCTATAGTAGACACTCAAGTATTCATTATGTAGTTTTGTAACACTCATTACCTACAAGCATACCAACCTCTGCACAGTAGTGAGAAATGATGATATCTAGTTAATCAACTAGTTTCTAGTTCGAAATAACTACTAATATAGGTTTATACATCTTGAAAATTAGTAGCTCTATTAGGGTTGGGATATCTGCTGGCTACAGATTTTGCTGGTTGATGTATTTACAATGATTCTAGATATTTGCACCTAAAAACATAGAGATTGCACCTAATGTCTAAAACTATTTATTTAGTTAGAAATTAGGTATAATTTCCATTTTCTTAGGTGCGAATATCCGGATTCATTACAATTAACTCCTCAGCAATGCATAACTAGAGGTTGCCTAAGTAACATTAATGCTTCACGACGCTACATGGTAAAAATTGTGCATCGATATCCTATGCTCACTACTATTTCTTTTTTACTTTTTTCCAGAGACCAGTTCCCACCCGCCAACAGCGCTTTAATCTTTTGTGACGTCTGCAGGTCCAGACCGACTCAGAACATTAGAACCTCAGTGTGATTACACCACCTCGCATGACACCAAAACGAAAAGTCATCATTCAATGAAGCCATTCTCACATTGCTAAAAACAACCAATGAGACAACTACTACAATAATTCTTGGGCAACTAGATCTGCAGTGAAAGATTCTCGGCTATGAACTCGATACTATCTGTTATTCTTAAAAGAGCCACCGTATTAAGCTCAATGTTGCTGTCATTGGTTGCTCTTCTCCTGCTTAAGATCGAACCCTCTCTGGTTCACGGGGTAGATCCCTCCACGGTGGGAGACCACAGATATTGGCAAATCAATGCTGTGATCATTGCATTATTCTTTCCCCTGTGACCCCAAGTCTGAAAGAAGGGGCACGCTTTCTAACATACAGGGGCAGGACGGGACTTTGTTTGCCTTCATACCACGTTGCCTGGGATCACAAGCTCATGAATGGTCGCACTGAAGTCATCCACTGTTTCTCCAATCACGCATGGATTCTTCCGTCCGCGACGAGCAGCTGGCCCTTCAGCTCTCCACATGGAGCTGGCGGCCGAATGGCGTGCTGATGACCAGCCGCGCTCTCGGGGAAACTAGTGCCCCGTCTGCGAGTGGGACGAGTCATGGTAAAACCTCCTCCACAGGCCACAAGACCTAGAGCAGGAGCGAGTCAACAATGAGGTCCTTGGGCATGGCCACAGAGCAAACCGTACCCCAGGTCATCCCTTAACGCATCCGTAAGGGGCGGGAATTTGTGTTGTGCCGCGGTGTTGGCCCACTCGACGGCTCGGGGGGCAACAACACTCCCGCCACCCTGGCGAGGTCCTCAAGCACCACTGGGTTGCCCAGATCAATCAGTGCGGCTTTGCTCGGTGGAGGTAGTGGTAGCTCTGGCAGACCCGTCCGCCACTTGTTCGCATTGATAGAAGCCGGAGGGGACACGCCCCTCGCACCCGGAGTCTCAATTTTGTCCATGGACCTCTATGGGTCGGTGGCGGAAGTCTCAAGGATGTGTTCGAGAGGATCCAGTATGGCCTCGGCGACGAGTCAGATTGATGAATGCGATGGCGAGCACCCCAAATGCAGGGCTTCTCACGTCGGCTTTCTGCCAACGCGTCTGCTCTTCGTGCCCCACGATGCCGAGACTAATGGCGTTTCTCTACACCAACGGGAATCGGTACCTCGAAATGCGCGGTATGCTGCTCTAAGTCACTGCTGGGGACCTGAGGAGCCGTGGCCTGAATGCCAGACGACAACAGTTACATAATTATGAGCAACAACTACTCGGAATCCCATGGACAAATATCCCGTCAACGTTTGCGGACGCCATCAGAAGTAAATGAATTTGTTTTCTTACTTGTGCTTTTAAGCGCGTGACTCACTCGTGGAGAAATATTTTGCGCTCTTGAACCATTTTGCAGCCGCACAGCGTCCCGTAGGCAGTCGAAGGTTAGCAAGATAATAGCTGCCTCGTAGTTAGACGATAGCGGGGAACATGTGATACTACGTGACAATCTTTCAATGTGCATTCCGCAGGTTGGCATGATTTTCACAATATTCCATGGTCATTGTTGCTTGCCTGCTTGCTGGACTGGGGCCATACAACCGTGACGTGCCAAGCCATGTAAGCCACAGACCCACACCGCCACTACTAAAAATGTTAACTAACGTAATCCACAAACGAGTGGGCCACTTTCCACCGCGACGCGTTCTTTCCATACACACCACCATTCCTCCACAACCAGCCATGGAATCGCTTTCAAACGAAAACAGGGTTAATATGGCCCTTTTGGCCATTAAAAAAGACCCGAAACTTAGCCTCCGAACGGCCGCGAAGATCTATAATATCAGCCGTAATACCCTTGCCCGACGTCAGACCGGTATAGCCTCACGACGCGATACTACACCTAATCTATGTAAACTTACTGACTTGGAAGAGCAAACGCTTGTTGACTATATAATCGACCTAGGAACGCGAGCATTCCCCCCTAGATTAAGTGGTGTGGAAGATATGGCTAACGAGCTTTTACGGATATGCGATGCGCCCCCCCTGGGTAAAAACTGGTCCTCCAACTTCATACGGCGCTAACCAGCCCTCCGTATGCGTTATATGCGTAAATATGATTACTAGCGAGCTTTGTGTGAAGATCCTTCGCTTATTAAAGAGCGGTTTGATCTCGTACGAAATATAAAGGCTAAATGGGGGATCCTGGATGAAGACTAGTGGAACTTTGACGAGACCGGCTTTCTACTGGGTATAATCTTTGCTGGAATGGTCGTTACAACCTCAGATGGCTGTTCTAAAGCCAAGCTAGCCTAGCCGGGGAATCGCGAATGGGTAACCGTGATCTAAGCCGTAAGCGCAGCCGGCGAAGCCATCCCCCCATTCATCATCCTAGCGGCTCAATACTACCTTGCTAACTGGTATACGGAGTGTGGCTTACCAGCTGACTGGGTCCTTGAAACTACCGAAAATGGCTGGACTACAAATGAGGTAGGCTACGCGTGGATCCAGCACTTTGATCGCGCTACGCGTAGCCATACAAAGGGTAGATATCGGCTTCTTATACTAGATGGCCACGAAAGCCACCATTCGGCTCGATTTGAGGCCTATTGTAAGGCTAACGATATCATCATGCTTTGTATGCTGGCCCATTCCTCCCATATACTCCAGCCACTAGATGTGGGGTGCTTTGGGCTGTTGAAGCAAGTGTACGGCCGGCAAATCGAGGCTTATATGAGGGCCCATATCAACCACATCACGAAGCTGGAGTTCCTTTGTGGCTTTCGTGAGGCCTTCTTTACCTCCATCACGCCCACCAATATAAAAGCCGGCTTCCTAGGGGCCGGTCTAGCCCTATACGATCCAGCCAGGGTAATATCAAAGCTAGATATCCGGCCACGAACGCCCTCCCCGCCACACAACCCACACGAAACCACCTCTCAAACCGAGCTTATTAAAAGCCGTATAGCTGCCCACCAGAATAGCTCCCCTACCCATATACTAGCTGCCGTGGATAAGCTGGCTAAGGGGGCTACGGCCGTTGCGCACCAACTAGCTCTTTTACGTACAGAGCTTTCAACGGCTTACAAGGCCAACGAAGCACTTAGTAAGCGTAAGAGGGCCAAACGCACACGTATACGGCTTGGGGGGGTCCCTTACGGTTCAAGAGGCCGTTGGTATACTCGATC
The DNA here is from genome assembly GCA_021399435.1 of Diaporthe sp. PMI_573. Taxonomy (NCBI): domain Eukaryota; kingdom Fungi; phylum Ascomycota; class Sordariomycetes; order Diaporthales; family Diaporthaceae; genus Diaporthe; species Diaporthe sp. PMI_573. Next base: position 6,095 of record JAJTUP010000085.1, on the reverse strand, counting down.
AAATGGATGTGGATGACCAGCTAGCCAGCGAAATACGTAGTGGGGGGGGGTCGTACGAAGGGGGCTGCTACGAAGCTACGGTGCTGTGGGGGGTGTAGAAAGCCAGGCCATACGATCCGTACGTGCCCAGAGGCTATAGAAGCTTCCGATTCCTCCATCTGCGAGGAAATCGTGGTCAATTAGTAGCGTTGTGGTGTAAATATAGCTGTTTTTAGTAGGGGGTGGTGGAAAGTGGCCCACTCGTTTGGGTGGCCCACTCGTTTGTGGATTACGTTAAAGGTTTTAGCGAAACCCATTTCGCCTTTGACTGTACTAGGGAGTAAAGGCGAACCCAGCACTCGGACCCGGAAAAACCCATTTCGCCTTTGACTGTATAGCAAACCAAAATCATTTTATTTATCTTCTTTATAACTTTTGGAAGACCTGGTAACCGCTTGGCGGAGATTCAGGCCGTTGGTGGATGTCTGGTGTCGCGAACCCCGCTTCAGACGTCATCATCGTCATGGGACGCGAGCCGGATGCTTCGGGCGGGGGATATCGTCGTCCCCTGCGAAAGAGAATCAGAACGACAAAGGCAATGGAGATGGAGCAGCAAAATCGTAATATGGAATGGCAGGAAGAAGGTGAAAGCAGTGAGGGAACTCTGGGACAAACCAGAGCCCGGGAAACGACTACCCCCAAAGCGACCGGCAGCATGGTCGAGGCAATTCAGAGCCTAAAACAACTCCTGGAGCAGGACTTCAACAAGAAAATTGAATCGATGAAGGCTGAGTTTCAGCTCGAGTTCACCAAGCTTAGAGACTGTATGACGGACGAAGTGACCAAGGCCACGGCCCAGATGGCGCAAGAATTATCGCAGGTCCGAGAGCAGCTTACCCAAGTTTGCGGCGAGCTAGAGCGGACCCGACTGCAGCTGGATGAATTGAACAAGGCTGAAACACCGCGATCACCGGGTCGGACATATGCAGACGCAGCTAGAATGACACCTGTCAGCATGTCCACCCCGTCTCCGGCTACGGCCCGATCGGCAACCCCAGAACCGGTCTTCTGCACGCTGGACACATCCAGAGTGCCCGAGGATCATACTAAGGACGCCACACCGGCAATGATCCGCAAAACGGTTGAACAGGAAATGCGAGCGTCGAGTGACCAACCTCACTGGCGATGCGTCGCGGTGACTAGAGACGGACGGAATGCCAACCGCTTGAGGATCATTAGCAGAAACGAAGAAGAAATGCAAAAGATTAAGACCATCCTCGAGGCCAGGAAGGCCCCGGGTGCAAGGGTGCTTCGAGACCAACTGTACCCAGTCAAAGTTGACAGCATGAATCGTGCGGCCGTATTCGACCAGGAATTCAAGGTCCTTCCTGGAGCAATGGAAACGTTAAGCCACGAGAATGAAGTCCAGATTGCCAAGGTGGCCTGGCTGAGTCGAAAGGTCAACCCTAAGGAATACGGATCCATGGTGGTGTATCTTACTAAAAGCAGCGATGCCAGGAGACTACTGCAGGAACACTACTTTCTTGTGGCAGGCGAATCAGCATATACAAGTGTATTCGAACAGATCACCGGACCGGAACAATGCTACAACTGCCAAGAGCTCGGCCATAAGTAGTGATGTTGTACAGTTTGTACAACCTTGTTGTACGTACGTACGTACAGGAAGAAAATGTACGTACATGTACTATGTACGTACGACTGAGCCCACTATATTCCAAATCAGGTAATTTATGGGTCATGCCGTACAAGTACGGAGCTGTACAAAACTTTGCCGGCTGAACAACTCAGCGTTACTCTGCCATTCTCTCCCAATTGAACGCATCGCCAAAAAAGATGGCCCCTGCCAAAGCTGACGCTGCCTTCATTTGGCGACAGTTTATCGACCTCGGCCGCTCGAACCCCAAGAAAAGCAAGCGATACAGATGCCGTCACTGCCAGAAGGACTTTGCAGCGACCTCTGTTGGGAGGCCGAAAGAGCACCTCGCTGCGTGTGACAAATGGCAAGCTACGCAGCGACAAGAGCGCCAAGCTCGAGATAACGCCGGCTATCTTCCCTCATATTCTGAAGCTGTACAAAAGAAGATAACGGAGGTCGGAATTCAGCATATCTCTCAGGACGAGAGCCGCAGTTTCGCCTATGATGCCGCCGCTGCTGTAATCGCCGGCGGTCGCCCCTTCAGCCTCTTCGAGAGCCGTCGTTGGCGTTATTTCTTCACTCGCATCAAGCCTGGCTGGAAGCCCCCTAGCCGTGCCGTCATCACGCGAATTCTTCCCGAGTTCTATCAGGAAATCTATGACGAGGTTTTCAAACGTATTACCAGCTCGGAATGGTTCAACATCATATTTCACGACTCCGATAATGTCTCGGGCCACAGGATCGTTAATATCTCGGTACAGGTACCAGACGGCCCGGCCTTCTACTGGAAAACACTTGACACGGGAGACGAACAGCACACGGCAGAGAACTGGGTGCGGCTGATCTGGGGAGAAATGCAGCAACTGTGTGGCGGCGATCTCTCCAGGATCAATTCTATCTGTACGGATACCGAAAATACGATGCGCTCTGTACACAACCTGCTAGGCGGATTCCCAGAGCTCTCACACATCAACTTCTCTCTGTGCGATTCTCACGGCCTTCAGCTTCTGATTAAAGATATTCTTCTTCTTCCCTTCTTCGAGGATCTCTTTAACAACGTCAGCACCCTGCTCGTGTTCTTCTCACGGTCTAAATTACAATTACAAAGATTGAGAATGTGCCAGCGCACAAGGTGGAACGGAGTAACTCGCGCGCTGATCAGAAGGTACCGGTGAATTGTTAGCTGCGACTGAGAAATTGATATACTAACCTGCTCGTTCCGAACAGTATAATTACACGCTGGGGTTCCCAGTACAATTCTTTCTTCTCCCTCCTCCGTTCTCGAGACCCTGCCAGAGACTGGTCTGTTCGAAAAGATGTACGGGATGAGTTGCGATCTCAAGATTGCCCCGTTCTCCTGCCCGAAGCGGTTCGGATCATCAAAGACAGCAGCTTCTGGCTAGAACTCGAGGCTGCGATCGCTGTGCTGAAACCGGTGAACGACTTTCAACACGCTTCTGAGGCTGATGGGGCGGGAATTGCACACGTTGTAAATCGCTGGCTGCAAATCAAAAGCAAATGGGCTGAGATGAGAGAGGCTGATCAGTTCCCTGATATTCCGTGGGACGATATTGACGCTATATTCAAAGCTAGGCTTGATAAGCAAACGTACGATATACATTGGATCGCCGATGCCCTCCGGCCTGATACAACAGGTCCAAACTCGAAACTTCCGCCTAGCGTCTTTGCACGCGTACAAGAATATTTGCAGAAACAGCTGGAAAATGACGACGAGTATCACCGTGCCCTCTCCGAATTCACACACTTCCGAATGCGTACAGGCGGCCCAGACGGCTTATTCAATAAGCACAGCGCTGTATACGACGATGGTTTCAGGCCAGCAATGGCGTGGCAGTGCCTCCTCAACCAGGGCTCGATTCTGGCTAGAGTAGCTGTGAAGGTAATGAACACGCTTGCAAACTCCGTACCTTCAGAACGAAGTTTCTCTGCTATCAGGTTCATACACACGAAAGCTCGAAATCGCCTTACGCCCATGCACGCGGACATGCAGGCCTTCATTTTTATGAATGATCGCGTATTAGATCGCCTTAAGGATCAGAAGTACGCGCATAAAAAGCGCTGGGCGGATCTTGAGGAGAAGGACTGGCTGGAACTTGAAGATTCGTACCTCGAGTTGTTTGTGAATGCGCAGGGCAAGAAGGTCTGGATGGATGGTGTGATGGCCTCTGCCAATGGAGATTTCGAGTGGGAAGGTGTCTTACAGTCGACAGGTGATATATTAGGGGTTGGTACTGAAGTGGAATCAGTGGTTGGAGACTAGAGTGACAGGAGACCAGGACCGTATGAATGCTCGTACTCAACTATTGCCTAAAAAGGAAGGAGGAAATTTGTATGGTACAATTTTGTACGTACAGAAAAGTTGTACGTACGTACAGCTACCCAAAATACAGTACGTACGTACGTACGTGTACAGAAAAATGCATCACTATCCCCGGCTCCCATGTATCTGGTCGAGGTACCCGGTCGAGGTATCCGGTTGAGGCATGTAGGCCGTTCAAGTACCGCGGTAGGGATCAACAAGGTCAAAGTATACAGTGAGACAGGTCAAGTATTACTATGTGCATAATTCGACTGTAAGTCCACGATAGCTTATGATAATTCGTATAGTGCATCCGGCGGTTTGTCGCTGTGTAAGTGCCACAGTGTGATTGATCATATAGGCCAAGGCATATTAGGAAGAGCCTACTCCGTACCTTGCAGGGTGCGCTGTAATGTACTGGACCTCAACTCCATTTGATGACTTAAAAAAACGTAAGTAATGTAGGCCAGATCGCGAAAGTACCTTGATTGGAAGATATATTCAAGCGGCGTACTTTTTTTTTTTAGCTTCGTGGATGCACAACCAAGCTTGAAGACCAGGTTTAATCGACCTTATGATTTCCAGAGGGCCCTCTGCGAAGATCCAGAGGTTATTTAAGGATAAGTCTTTAGATTGTTGAAAAGTCTTATCCCATAATTTAGGATTCCGGATAAAGTTCCCTCCCCATCATATTTACGTCGGCTGTTGAATTCACCACTAACTATACAAATACGGTTATACAGGAACTGGTCAAAGGGTGTATTGCTTAATCATAGGGGGATAGACCCTACACATCCGCCTATAATTAGGAGATTTGAAACAGAAAACCAGTTTAATTCCTTCCCCTCTACTTATTTCTAACTAGAGTTAAGCATTTAAATTAAAAATTCACGGGTATTAATCATACAATATTATTAAAATATATTAAATTATACTGGGGAACGGCTAGCAAGCTATCCTGTTAAGCAAGGCCTTTCGTTAGAAAGAAGTGCTTGGGGGTAGGCAGGCGGTTCCCGGGCAGGTGGATGTTGAGCAGTCAGGATGATCAGGCAGTTCTTCTATTTACTACGTATAGGCTCTATCCTTAGTAGACACAGGCTCTGTTAACAAGACGTAGCTCGCAGAGCCACATAACAGGAATCGGCACAGGTTGCGAGTTTTGACAAGCCAACGGCTTACATAACAGGACCCTAACCCTTCAGGTTAGGTGCTTTGAGTCGTGACAATAGACGCGTTTCTTCGCGTATCATTTTATGTAAACCGGAACAAAACAACACAACATTGTTCTTCCGTACAGAGTATGCAGCATATCTAATCCAAAATTATCAGGCTATTCCCACAACCTTAATATACCAAATGGCCAGCCAAGCACCATCACACGCCACACTGACCAACACCAAGAAGTTGACCAAGGCAGAAGAGGAGGAGCTTATCCAACATGTACTTGACCTTGAACTGCGAGGATACTTGCCTACACTGGCACAGGTTGAAGATATGGCGAATTCTCTACTCCGAGATCGCCACGGTGGCCGTGTCGGAACGTTTTGGGCGCAAACATTTGTCACCTCCGAACCACGCCTGAATACATGCGTTGACTGTGTTGATGGTCGTCAGAGGCTGCCATTCCCAGATCCAGACCGTGTAAACGCATGGTATGATATGGTACGCAACCTACGTGAGAAGTACACTATCCAGGATTCCGAATTTTACAACTTCGATGGAACAAGTTTCATAATGGGGCCAGCCACCATCAGAATGGTCATTACACGCAACGGTCAGCAAGAACGAGAGAGATCAATCCGGTGTGGAGACAAAGAGGTGGCATCAGCCATAGAATGTATCAGCGCAGATGGGTGGTGTGTCCCGCCATTACTAGTTGTCAAGGCTAAAGCGCATTTGGCCAGCTGGTATACCGAAGGCGGCGTCCCTGGCGACTGGGCTATTAAGACTACGAAACACGGGTGGCCGGATAATGACACTGTGCTGGAATGGATTGAACATTTCCAGAACCACACCACAGCACGTACAAAGGGGGTCTACCGCATGTTGATATTCAATGGGCACGAACACCAACCCTCAGCCGATTTTGAGAGATATTGCAGGGCTCATAAGATCATCACCGTCTGCATACCTGCTGAT